>PVKB01000216.1:111846-214005 GCA_004027205.1 Ctenodactylus gundi | reverse complement strand
CGTGTGCGTGTGTGCCGTGTCGAGGCCGTGTAGAGTGCATTGTACAGCATATTTTCATGAATAAAATTGTTTTAAATATTTCCCGCGCTTTGGGCAGGCAGGAGGGGTGGTGGTTTGAGGATAATGGGGAGGGACAGGAGTCTCCATGCCCGCTGCTCTTAGGGCTCTGTGTACGGATGTGCTTCAGCCTTCGCGGAGGCTTGGCACCCAGTAGTTAGGCACCTGCGGTGTTCCTGATGCTGGAGGTGTACCTCATGGAGCGCTGAATCTGTTTCTGTGAACAAGTGCCTACAGGAAAATTTAAACCCGGTGAAAATCATCCTGAATTAAGCTTTAGAGTTTGGAAGAGGGTTACGTGTACTTACTGAGGACTTCTTTGTGTCAGGCCCCATGCTGGGCACACAGTTTGTTCCTGTTGTAGAGATGAGAAAATCAGAGGGGGAAATACCTTGGGAAGGTGGCGTGTGGATGGTGGGAAGAGAAGCCTTGGAACGTAAAGACTTCTCTTGGAGCCCGTTCCCTCATTTATTAACTGCCACTTTGGGCCTGTTTTTAACCTCTGTAGCCTGTTTTCCGGTTATGCACAGTAGCACCTATCTCAAGTAAATAAGAAAAGATATGTAGGGTACTCAGCCCAGGTCCTTCCCTCCTTGGCTCCTTCAAGGAAGACCGAGCTCTTGTTGAGTGCCCCTTCTTATACTAGACATGGGGACTCCTGTGGAGAGCAGTGTGGACCCATCCACTGCCCTTGAGCAAGTTAGAGGCTCTGGGAAACACTAGGGGGAGCACAGATAGGTAAAGCTGGTAATTGTGGGTCAGAGCTGTGATGACAGGAGGAGGCATGAGTCTGCAGAGGCAATGAATGAGGCCGCCCTAGGTGGGATACTCCCTCAGCTCAGTCTTTGGATGAGTTAGCCCTGGCATGGGATGGATTCAGGGAGAGGAAATGGAGTATTTAAAGGTTCAGAGTCAGTAAAACATGTCGATTTCAGAAACCAAAAGAGTGGAGTGTGGCTAACGCCCAGAGGTGGGAAGATTGCTGGTGCAGGGAAGCAAGTGGGTCAGAGGCAGCAACAAGGAGAGGAAGGCAGGGCCAGGCTGGAGGTGGTCATGGTGGCTCAAGTCGGAGATGGGGGAGGGCAGTGGGACTGGAGGGGAAGGATGAGTTTGTGCATGTTTTGATTGTGAAATCATGTGGGCTGGATATGGGACCAAGGGGGAGGAGTCAGACATGGTTGAACATCATCTGGGGGGCACTGAGTCAGGAGGAGCCCCAGGGAAATGGTCTGCCCAGATCAGACAGGCTCAATTTGAGTTAGACATTCTGAGGTTTGGATGGAAAGAGGGAATGGTGTTCTCTGGCATGGGGCAGGCAACATGGCGGCCTGGAGCTGTTTTATCTGCAAAGAAGGAGGGGAGGCAGAGCCCCCTGGGTGGGAGAGGGAGGTCAGAGAATCTGGAGCACAGAGGTTGTGATGGGGCTGCTGGGAATGGCTTGGGGCGTGGTTATATTCTAGAAAGGGTAAGCAGAGAACCCCAGTCTGTCCTGTTGAATACCTTAGAATCTGCTGACACAAGGAAAAGGACCCATCAGCTGAGAAAGAACAAACTCCAGAGGCCCCAGGACTTGAGAAAAGAATGTGGTGAGTCCTAGAAAGGAATGTCGCTGCTCTTGTCTCAGAGCCTCACTTTTTTGGTCTGGAAGATGGAACAGTAGCACCTGTCTTCTAGATTTGTTTAAGGAGAAAATAGAACTGGAATCATCATTTGAGGTCACATTGCTAGCAAGGGACAGAGCTGCAGTCCCTGACTATATGCTCCCAGTGCCTAGGCTCTCCTGTGGCACCCCAGGCTCTGGAGAGAGCTGAGAGGGGGGCAGAGGAGCCCTGAGCCAGCAGGATATGCACAGGCTCAGGCTGAGAATGGGCGCCGGGACCTCAGTGCTGTGGGGGGAAGGTGGCCCCTCCTCTGGGACAGATGCCCCAGTCCCCGCCCTACAGCTATACTCCGAGCTGGCCCAGCTCTGTCTGGGCTCCATATGGGCTGTAAAACTTCCCTTAGCTTAGGCTGCTGCAAGAGGGTGGGCCGCTGTGGGGTGTGTGCAGGTCTCTGTGTGTCCACGTAGCCCCATATGCACCTGTCTTTGTGGGCATGTGTATGTGAAGTGTTCGTAAGTATGCCGGAGGAAGAGCAGATTGGGCAGTAGCTGAAGTTGCCATGTTGAGTGTGTGTCAGCAGCAGTATGTTCGTGTCCCAGTGTGCCGTGGTGGGAGGGCTGCAGAGACCAGAGGCCTGCCTGTGAGCTGCTCTCTGAGCCTCCACGTGGGCACTGCACGCTTCCCTCTCTTGGGCGTGCCTGCCTGCCTGTCTCTCTCTGTCTTTCCAGGCTGGTGGCATTCCTGGCAGGAGCATCTTCTGTGCTTCTTTGCTGTTTCTAGGAGGGGAGGGGAAGTAGAGGGACGCTCCAGCTCCTGAGAGGGTCTGGCCCAGCTCGTGGGCAGGGGGCAAGAGACCACCTCAGAGTAATGACTGAGCTCTGCCTGGCATAGGCCAGTGATGATTCCTGAGACAGCTTCCAGCTTTGGTCTTGCTGGGCTCCATCAGGAGAAGGGGCAACACCCCGACTGCTGGGGATCTGCCTCTGGCCCATCCTCGCCAGCCTTGGAGCCCAGCAGACGCGCCCCCCTCCATGCCCACTCCCTGGGAGGCGTCTGACACATGATTTATTCATAAAAAGCCATTATTTGTGCCAAAGAAGAACTGAGCTGCTCGCTTTTTAAGTGCTGATAATGCTCTCAGCCTCCCTTCTCCCTTACCTCCTTCAGATTTCCTATTCTTTCTCCTCCTCTTTCTTATCCTTCCCCTCCCTTTCCCCTCTCTTTTTCTTTATTATTCTCTTCTCACTCCTTTAATTCTCCTTCCCTCTCACGCCCCTTAGCACCTCTCCAACGTCCTCTCTACAACTAGGGGAGTGAGTCAAGAATATTCAATACCCGAATATTCTTCTCCTCAACACCTACATTAGGCCTGGAGCCCTGTGGAGGACTTACCCCTCAACCCCAGCATTCCCCTTTTTAGGATGATTGGGAAGGAGTGGAGTGGAAACAGGCTGAGAAAGGTATGGGGAGTGGCTTCAGAGATGGTCTTAACCAGCTACTTATATGCTAAGTGGTGGGACTTTTGCCCTCCACGACTAGCGTCAATCTCCTGGAATCCCAGATAAACATTCAATCTAAGTAAAAACAGTACACTTGCAATGCAAATGCAGATCTGAAGCAAACCCCCAGCACCTTTTCCTAGTCAGGAATGCTCCCAAGCCTCCCCCATGTAGGCATTCTGGAGCCACCATTATTCAGGTGGTGCCAAGAGAGGCTGGCATCAAGGAAGGCACCTGGGTTCCGTCACAGAGACAGGAGGCAGCAGAGTGTGCTCACAGATGGCAGCTTGGACATGGGCACAAACACGGTTCTTAGAAGCAGACTTCCCAGATCCACGTGTGCGTGTCCTTGTGCGCTCACGTGCACGTGTGCACACACGCAGGCACGTGCTTACCGCCCACCCCCTCACACAGATGGGGAAACCTTCCGCACCCCTTTCTGGAGCCCTCCTGCTCTGAGCACCTGCAGCGGGGACTGCGGTTCTCTCCTCATTCAGGCGCCTGCTCGTTCATTCAGGCATGCGTTCATTCATTTCGTGAGCTGCTTGTACCCCCTCTGTACCATCCCTGTATTGGGTACTGGGGTGGCAGAAATGAGCATGGTTGGCCCCAGGGGAGGGGATAGGGCAAAGAGGATACAACCAGCGCTCCCCTGCAGCCTTGGGCTGGGGGTTGGGGGCCCAGCAGGCGAGGGGTTAAGTCATTTGGCATCCAGAGCTGGAGCCATTAGGCCTCCTAATTATGAAATTATCGAGGTCCTCAGGTGACTGCTAATTTCACACACACTGTTCCTCTCACGGCTAATGAACGCCCGCAGAACCCACGCCTTGTCTTTCCTGCTGAACGGTGACCTGCAGTTAATGAGCTCAGGAAGGCAGACAGGCCGCCGGCTGGGTGGGTGGGGCGCCAGGCCTGAGGAGGGGGCTGCTCACTTCTCCTGTCCCTCCAGCTCCCCTTGCTGGCTGCCAGCTCCGGTGAAGATGGCAGGGCCCAAGCCCAGCCCACAGTTTCTGCAGCAGAGGCTGGGCCAGGACTATTGACAGAAGGGAGGGGTACTGGAAAGGTTTGTGAGTTACATGATCCTGGAATAAGCATGGAGTAGGGTGAGGGTGGAGGACAGACATGGCATGCGCATGGTGGAAGGCCACTTCTGCTTGGTTCTGGGGCCATGTCAGAGACATTAATGAAGGACCAAGGAAGTCACGATGGTTTAAGCAGTGGGAAGTAATCATAAGCTGATGTTGGGCATGGTGATGACTTCAGGGTCAATGGTGCTAATGATATTGGGGGTGTCAACCAATGAGGTCACGATGTGACTGGTTGTGATTTTTGCTTTTTAAGTTAAAAAGTAACAAAAATTTACCCTACTAAATATTTTGTTTAAAGTGACACACATGACTTACACTCTTAGGTGGGAATAGGGCAGCCCAAGTCTAGGGGCCACGTGGTCCCAAATGACCACACAGTAAATCTTCTGGGCTGACTACCAGGTGGGCTTAAAGGCCCAGGACATGTCTGAGAAGAGAATCCTGCCCTAGCCATGACCCACCTGCATTTCTCACCTGTCACAGATAGAGAATGTACGTGTGAAGTCACTTTGGATGTGACGAGGGTCTCAGAGGTCATAGCTGCTATAATATGAGCCAGACTTGGCTAGGACTTCGCCTTGATTCTTCTAGTTCTCTTCCATAAGTTCTTTTCCAGGCAGTTCACAAGTTCTCTTCCAGACAGCCAGCTCTGTGATGAGGCCAGGGAAAGGTTTCCATGCCTGAATATTCCCAGGGAGGGTAAGAGAGGGAAAGGAGAGATGTTCCGTGTTCTAGACAGTCCTGATAGCATCCCTCTATATGTGCCGTCCTTCTGACTGGCATGGCAATATGAGGTAGATATTTTTATTACATTCCTTACTTTTATTACATTCCTTTTACCAAAGATTGGTAGGTTGTATGATTAGCCCAGAGTCTCAGAGACAGGGTTAAAACCCAAAGCCCAGGAGCCCCTAGACTCTGATGTTACAGCTGTCCTCTGTCATCCATAAATGAACATGTAAACATGGGCTGCATACACACACATCAAGATACACACAGAAACAGTCTGACTCATCTCCACTTATAACTTGCACACACATTAGTGTGTGCCCATATCCTCCCCCATGCTAAGACATACGAGCCCACACACCCACAGATATAGTTGGACATGAACGTGTACCTCATTAGCAGGCGCACATACACTGTCATTTGCAAACCCACAGGCAGACGTCCATATCTGTGAGTGCGTAAATGCAAGCACTGTTGTGTATGCCCGCGGATACATCAACCCAGAAAAGTGTGCACAGATACGAACTCGCACTCCATATGCACGGTACTAGTGCCCACCTTTGCACATTCATTCGTACACAAACAGAGATACCGAGAGACCCCCTCCAGAGAGGTCCCTGTGAAGACACTTGTCCTGCACGTAAGAAAGAAGTCATGTGAGTACTCCCCGGGTGCACGGACACACACGAGCCTGGGGATCCCTGGTGTGGCAAGGTGACCAGCTTCCCTTTACAGTGGGTGATAGACAGACCCACGTCCTAAGCGACTATCAAAGTGTCATGGAGTGTGAGGCACAAGCACCAATTAGTGGGGCCTTTGAAAGCATCAGCTCGTTAGAGGGGAAGCAGGCGAGGCTGAAATTGGCATAAAACATGGAGCTATTTAACTCTTCCGGGGCGAGCGTGCGTGGGGGAAAGGCCTTCGGGCAGAGCGCCCTCCTCCCCTCCGCTTTGCACTTGTTACCGGAGAAGGACCCTCACGAGGGTCCTTGGCTGGCAGTCTGGATGCTCCCTGAAAGTGGGGGCTGGAGGGACAGCCTCCTGCCAGCGCTGGGCTGGCACTGAGCGAGCGGGGGCCGCGCCAACTGGCGATCAATTTCATGCACATCGTAAACCTAAGTGCTTTCTGGAGAGTCAGGCAGATTGCACATAAAGTCCCCCTTCTGTCCCTAGCACAAGGGTGGGCGGGTGAGGCAGAGGCTCACCCTGGCAGACAGACTTGCCCATGCTGCAGGAGACCTGGGCAACCTGGTCCATAGGTATCCCTGAATACATGGCAAGTGCTCTCAGAAGGGCCGACACTTCTGGGGGCAGCTGGAGGTGTCAAACATCCACAGTCTCGGCATCTGCCACACGTTGCTCTGTATTGGTGCATTGGCCTTAGGCAATCGGCTTCTCTGACCCTTGGTTCCTCCATCTGTAAAGGAGGATGAAATGAGAATTAAGATCATCTTTGGCATGATGTGCCACGGAGCTATGGAACCTATGTGCACGGGCAGGTCACAGTTATATTTGTTGTTGTGTTCAAATGATCCAGTCTAGGCATCCACATGATCACTGTCCAGCCTCGCCCCCCACCCCAATTCCTGGCAGGCACCCAGGGGTGGTAGTGAGGGCTGTGTCACTGTCACAAGGGTGTACAACCTGTCCCTTGTTGAAGGAGCCCACCCTTCTTTTGTACTGTTCCTCTTGATCCCTTATATACAGATGTATGGATCCATTCTCCTTAAGTATCCCCATCTCCCTCCATGCTGGGACGGGGGGGGTGGCCTCCGGGTGTCTCCAGGGCCTCTCTGCCTGAGTGCCCGAGCAGTTCTGGGATCCGCATTGAGGCGAGTGGTAGAAGGGTTCTGTGCTTTATCACTTGGGCCTCAAGGAGCCGTGCTTACATGTCACCCCCAGACATTCTCACAAACTCAGTTTCTTCTCCTCCTACACTCGCCTGACCTGGGCGAGGTCAGAGCCAGTGAGGTGCTGGGCTGGAACACACTGCTGCGTCTTTACCACCACTGCCCTGGTGGGGTTAGAAGCAGTCCTTAAAACAGATGACCTCAGTCTACACTCTGGTTTTGCTGTTTATAAATAGCAACACGATGTTGGGCAACTTACTCACTTTATCTGTGCCTCAACTTCCTTATCTGTTAAAGGGGGATGATTGTGTTCAACTTGTAGGGCCATTGTGGTGAGAAATAAATGAATACTTGAGTATGAAGAGAATGCTTGGACCAAATGGTGGCCCCTGGCAGCCCTACGTGGAGGTTCCTAAGAGGATGGTTAGGATGTTTTGATTAGTGTACATTAATAGCTCTCATTCTTGTTTCTCCTATGCTCTTTCCAGATCCCCAGTTCTTCCTTGTCTGGGAGCAAAGCCAAAGTCTCTATATTGGTGGGGAGGACAGGGCTACTACAATTCACAACTCCAGAGAAGTGAGTTGCACACTATCATCCTTGTCAGTGTCCAGAATTATGCAGAGCCCAACTTGAGCAGCCGAAAGTAGCTATTTCCTATCTGTCTGATATACAGAGCCATGCCTAGCTAGAGATCTCCCGATCAGGTACCTCGCAATGAGTCTGGTATGCAGTAGGCACTCAGGAACTTCACGCCACATCTTTGCATAGCTAAGTTTCATACTCACCCTGTGAGGAGCTGATAATTATCTTCAGACTACAGATGGGAAAAATTGTGCTCAGTAAGGATAAGGGAGGCCGTGCTGTGGTAACAAATAGTCCCCCAATCTTAGAGGATGGGCACAACCAAAGTTTATTTGTTTGTGCTAAATCTGCTGCAGATTCAGGCTTCTCTCTAGGGCTGCTGCCTTTTGTGGAGTGACTTAACTCTCTATGTGGCTTAGATCTTGAGACTTTACCATCTCAAAAGAGGATTTCTTCACTGCTGCACCAGCTGTGAACCATGCAACAGCTCCTCTGTGGCTTGATCAGGAGGTGCCATGCCACTTCTGTCCTCAGCCCATTGGCTAGGAGTAACCACATGGCCCAGTTACCAATAAGGAGCCCAGGACTAAGGTGAAGGTGACTCTGCTGAGTGCCCAGCAGGGACCAGATAAGAAAGTCCTGGGAGCTCAGGGTGAGAGGAAGTCGGTCCTCCTGGTTAGAGCAGGGAAGAGAAGCTTTGGGAGTCGGGGCTAGGGCTTGGCTTTGAAGAAGGGATGGGTAAGACAGACTTGGACAAAGAGGAAAAGGGTTTTCCATACGGGAACAGAGGGTGAATAAGCTAGAGGCAGGCAGGGTAAGATATGGGCAGGCATGGTGCAGCATCCTGGCTTGCACAGGTCTGTCCTGGAAGGATAGAGGAAATGGGCAGAACTTTCCAGGGCTTTAGAGAGAAAGAGACATATCCGTAGGCAGATTGATGAACTCAGCCCCTTGGCAATCTTGTGTTGAGGAGGTGAGAGAAGGGGCTCTGGTTTGACTTCTAGGATGTTGGCTAGAGAAACTGAGGGACGGAGTCCTCTCATCATGCCGGGGAGCCCAGGAGGAGAGCCAGCGTGAGCATCCATGGAGGGAAGGCATGGTGTGGGCCATGTTGGGTTTAAGATATCCATGGATATGTGGGAAAAGTCTGACAGGCAGTAGATAGTCTGCTCCCAAGCTCAGGATGGGGCTAGAGGACTGAAGCTGTGGGTATACATATTGGTCTTGAAGTCCTGAACAGGGGTTCTATCATTCAATGCTCCTAGGAAGGGTGAGTGGAACAAGAGTCTGAGGTGAAGATCTGGAGCAGCCCAGTAAGGCAAGGGCAGGGTAGGAGCCCAGAAAGGTATCAGCCAGAGGAGCTGGAACAAAGCTGAGAGGTTTCATGGGAGCAGCAGGGACCCTAGGGAAAGGTGAGATCAGAGGCCTTCGGTAAATGTGGCAGGGTCAGATGTGGGGTGACAAGAAGGTTGTAGTGACCTTGGCAAGGATAGTTTCTAGGGCATGATGAGTATAAAAGCCAGACTGGAGAGGACCAGGAAGCAGGGAGGTTTAGAGGGCCAAGGTAGGTAGCATTCCAGAAGCTTCACCTAGAGGAAAAGAGAGATCAGCCATATGCAGAAGAGGCTGGGTGTCAAGGTTGAGTATTTTTAAAAATTATTTTACTACCATTGTTTCTTCAAGAAGATAGGCACTGGCTGTTGGTAGTTGACTAGAACAGAGGTCCCCAAACCCAGGGCCACAGACTGCTATCACTCCGTGGCCTTGGAGGAGGCCACCAGGACAGATGAGGAGCAAGCAGTAGGTAGCAGCAGTGAGGTGCCTCCTGTTGTCAGCTCGCTCCTATTAGATTCTAGTGCCACTGCTGACCTGGCAGGAGGAATTTCATTCCCTACTTCCTTCCTGCTGCTGCTTGTCTTTTCATAGCCATCCTCCAGGGGCTGGAGGCGTAGCTCAGCTACTTAAGGGCTTGCCTAGCAAACTTAAGGCACTGAATTTGGTTGATGTCCTAGTACCACATAAACTAGGCGTGGTGGTGTGTGCCTGTAATCCCAGCACTCAGGAGGCTGAGGCAGGAGGATTGCAGCAATTTCAAGGCCAGCCTGGCTTACATAGTGAATTCAGGACCAGCATGGACTCAGGCACAGACCTTGTCTCCAAAAAAAAAAAAAAAAAAAAGATATTCTCCAACAACCAACTGCATAACAAGTGCACCCTCTTTCTCCCAGCTTCCCCACTGGCCCCATGCCCACACCCCTGGTCCTTGGGAGGATGGTTTTCAACTAAACCAGTCCCTGGAGCCAAAACGATTGAGGAGCGCTGGACTAGAAGGAGCCAGGAGGGAGACAAAGATTTGGGTGGGACACACAGGGCTGATCAAGGGGGTCTTTGGGAGCAGGGAGTGGGAGCGGGTCAAGGCACAGGCCCACCGGAGCAGGGTCAGCCACGTGAAGTTATGGAAAGAGGAGATGATGAATCAGCCAATCAGCTGTGACCAGCGGGGCCCCTGGAGACGGAAGGCGTGGCATGCAAGGGTAAGACAGAAAGAGAGGTCGGAGAGGAGAGACATGAGGGTAGAGAAGGCGGCAGAGAGGGGCAAGAGGCGCATGCCCGGGTAATGAAGGGACACGGGGGGCGATGGGGAGATGGGAATGAGGGTTGAAAGGCCTGAAAGGCCGGGCCGATGCTCTTGTGAGCAGACATGGGCAGGGCCTGGAGCAGCTGTGAAAAGCATGCGTGGTGTTCTCAGGGGACCCTGACCCAGTCCAGAGTGTGGCTCTTCCCCCAAATCCAGCCAGCACCCAGCCTGGGTCCAGCTGACTTCATCCATGCAGATGCCCGGGCCCTTTTCTCTCCAAAGTCTTGGTCAGGGTCAGGGGGACCTAGCAAGCTCTCCCTGCACAGCAGAAACATCAGCCTCGCCCCTCAAAGCCAGGTCCTGGCAGAAGGGAGCCTGGTTTTCACTGGGGAGTCCAGGCCTCCGGTCACCCATTAGGCATGGTTCCAGTGAGTATGGGCCAGCCCAGCGAGAGACCGGAATTACAGTCAGGTCTCTCACTTCCACCCTTCGAAACCCCCAGCTCCAGACCCTGGTTGCCCCTGTGGGGCCCAGGCCACCCTGACATTCACCTAATTGTCCTCCCACTTTGATGAGTGGCTCCACAGAGGCGCCGCCACAGATCAAATTAAATGTGAGCCAGGCGGGCAGCCTGATGATGAGAAGGAAATACCACATTTACATAGCCCCATCCGGGTGGTGTGGGGAGACCCAGGCCCGGAGAGCCAGAGGCCAGAGACGTGTGGACCCAGGGAAAGACAGGAAGAGAGAGGCAGCCTGGAGAGCAGGGGAGGGAGGCTGGGGGACCGTCTGCAGGGTCACTGTTGGATGAAGGACAGCTGGCAGTGGAATCAGTACAGGTAGACGCTTTTATCACCTCCAGGCAGGCAACCTCTTCCATGCCCAGCCCAGCCGGGGAGCCCCCCTCCTGCCTGCCTCCAGCTGGGGCTCCCAGTGGCTCCCCTCACCCCACCCGGACCCACAGCTGGGCTGCAGCTGCCTCCTTCGGCACAGCCCTGGTGGGTGCGGCCAGAAGCTTTTCTTCGGTTCACTTGGGGACATTCTGGCTGCCCCTTCTGGGGGGACAGAAGGGGGCTGGACCAGGAAGGATGCCACAGCTGTCACAGTGAGGGACCCTGGGTGGCACCTATATGGCCCTTCTGTAGGGAGGTGCTTGGACTGCCATGAGGCCTGGGCAGGTGGAGGTCACTAGTGAGCCACCACAGGGAGTCAGGCCTGCAGGATCGAGGTTGCCTGGGTTTTCTACCTGCACGCCGAGTCTGCATGGAGATGTGGGCACAGGTGTGCAAGCCAGAGTAACGGTGCCGACACCTCCTGCATCATCAAAGCTGCGAAACCACCCGGGAGGTCGTCTCTGCCGCTCTCTGCACTTTACACAGAGGAAAACTGAGGTCTGGGAAGGGGAAGGGGTAGGGGTGAGCCTGACGAGAAAGGGCGCAGCCCGTACGTGAGCCCAGGTTGTCCTGCGACATCCACGAGACCTTCCCTTGCTGTCCTTGGTCTGTTTTCTGAGTGTTTGGGAACCCTGATCAAAGCTGATCCCTTGTGCTTGGTAAGGATTGGTGAACATTACTCATCTCGTCCAGAAACACCTCTGCCTTCCCTCTACCCTTGAAGACCTAGGCTAGACGGCTTAGTTAGCATTTTTTTCCAAGAATAACACGCATTTAACTGAATATGTACATTGGGCCAAGCGTAACATAGGTGTCATGGAACCTTAACTTCAACCCCTTGTTGTAAGTACTCTCAATATCTTGGACAGATGTGCAAACAGAGGTTCGCATGGTTAAGGCAGAGGCTCTGTACCCAGAATATTGGGGTCCAGTCATGCTTTTTCCTGACCATCACCTCCCTCTCTGACAGAGGTAGACCTAGGTGTCTGGGGAGGCAAAAGGGTGTGGAGTGTCCTCCCACATGCGTATTCCTTGACTTGGTACCTCCTTACAAGTGTGTATGAGTGTGTACACCGTGGTGTGAGCTTGGGCCAGGGACCAGGGAGGGGGCAGGTGGGATACTCTGCCCTCTGTCACGCTCTGTGAGGTACTTTATCATCTCCTTCATTGACTCCCTGCACCATTACCTCCTGTGAATTATGCACCCCCTATATAACTTGATTGTCCCATAGTTTGGGAATGAACAAATTAAGGGTCAGAAATGGGACTTGACGGCAAATAGCATCAAGGCTAGGACTGAGACCCAAACCTGCACATTACCGGCATTTTCCAGAACCCGAAAGCTCTGCAAAGTTGGCAGTTTTCCCCCCTTTTCTGGGTGGTGCTGAGGGCGGGGCTGGGTGCCTTCTGTGTCTCTACATAGTCCATCACAGACTTTCCCACCTCCGCTCCAGGAGATCTCCACTCAAGAAAGTGCTTGTCAGTGCCCCTGGAAAGCCCTTGCCCCTCACCCACCAGGTCCAGGGCCGCTTTTACTGGGAAAATAATTAGAAATCTAATTCTTATTTCTCCCACTCCGCTAATTGTCTGTGGACAATTTGATTGTAACAGTCGTCACTGAAGCAGAAAAACCACCTTATTTCTGCCAGATATCCTCCCTGCAATTAGCACCAGCAACCGCCTCACTCTCCTATCACCTGCAAACACCCAGGCCCTGAGGTGTCCCCTCACCTCTCTGCCTCCCAGTTTGGGTGAGGGCATGTCTGGGGATCAGGCCCAGCCACAGGGAGATGAGGCAGGGCAGGGCAGGGTTGAGTGCTGGCGACCCAGAGGGCAAGCCCGATATATAGAGAGAGATAGGATGGGTATGAATATTTGAGCATTTGAAAGAAGGGGAGAGAGAGATGGAGACCTAAGCTTGGGGACGGACAGAGGCATTGGCCGGACCCAGGGCGAGCTGGCGGTCGGAGGGGTGGATGAAGAAAAGGACATGCCTGATGAGGCCAGGGGGAGGAGAAAGGAGCCAGAGCCCCCAGCCCAACTTCCCCTCTGCCGTGGAAGGGACATGTCTGAGACAAAACCAGACAGTGTGTGTTTAGGAGCCTGCTTCTGAGGGCTCCCCAGAGAGCTCAGCCTCCTGTGGCATGTGGCTGGTTAAGAAAGGAAAGAGGGGGAGGAAGGGCTAGAGCTTGGGAGGTACTGGGGGATGGGAGGGGGATGGATCCAGCCACCGGATGGGAGGGTATGCCTTGCGAGAGCCTGGAATGAAGCGTCAGAGTCCCCGTAGCCTGGCCAGGCTGGGAGTGACCTGTTGATCAAAGCTGCTGGGCTCCACTTTCTCCACTGGCTGCAAGCACCTTTCCCTCCCTGGGAGCACAGGTTGGGGCCCCAGTCTCCTCACGCGTCTGCAGCACCCTCCCCCTCTTCGTTTGCCTCCCTGCCCTGCTTTGCCCCTGTTGCCAGTATTCTGGGAGTGGGCGGGTGGGGAGGAGCCTTGATCCGCATGGGCGGAGCCCACCCCGTGCGCATGCAGCTGTGAAATGCACAGGGGTCCCCTCCGCCACAGCTGAAGCCTGGCACTGGGGCGGGGAGGGCCTCGGCTGTGGGGGCACAGTTGGGGCACACTGCTCTCAGATGCCACCTCAGCGTGTGCATGTGCAGGGGGCAAGTTGGACTGTCCAGCTTAGGGGGCTCCCACCTGTGGCCTGAGTGAGCTCTCTCTCTCTCTCACCCAGCTCTCTCTCCCTTAGCCCAGAGCCAGGGAGGGAGAGCCAGGGGCCAAAGGCCAGCGGAGCTGGGGAGGGGCAGGAGGAGCTGACATCCAGGAAAGCCTCCCCCAGAGCCTGCCCACCTCTCCTTCCCCTGCTGTCCTCAGCCGCCAGCTCTCCTCCCAGGCTTGTCAGGGGAGCTGAGGGGCGGGGGCTCCTGTCAGTCTCCCGAGCTCCCTGGGCTTCATTAACATGCAAATTAGCAAGTTCTGACTGGCTGTGGCAGCCACAGGCAGCCACCCCTCCCAGCCCTGTGAGCCAGTGTGTGTGTGTGTGTGTGTGTGTGTGTGTGCGCGCGTGTGCGCGGCCTGTGCAGTGGAAGAGGCAGTCTGCCCTGTCTCACACACATACCTCACATGCGCACCCACACGCACGCACACATGACACACAGCCACACACAGCCGATTCTCACAGCCGTGGAGACACACTTCATGCACAGGGACCCTGAGCTGTGTCATCCAGGTGCACCAAGCCCTACCTCCTTCCAAACTCACCTTGTTTCTCACTGTCACACACAATTCACCTGAGGTATAAACCTATAAAACACATTGCCTTCCACACAGCCACACGCATATGCCTACAGCCTCAGTGGATCACAGGCAGACCAGGGAGAGGCATGGCCTACCAGGAACGGTCTGAGTCCCTGCCCGTCATGCCGGCTCTCAAGGTTAAGTGTCAGCCTGGTCCCTCTGCCTAGACCCTACTCTGAACCTCTTTTACCCAGCCAGCTTGGCTGTCTCTCAGGGATCACCCCTGCCGTGGCCGGCCCTGGCCCTCTCTCTGTAGGGCTGGGCCCCTTCTCTGGCTGCACACTCAGTGGTTTCCCTTGAGAGTGACCCCGGTCACGCTGTATTGCAAGTGCCTGTTGATGCGTCTGCCTCCCCTGGGATGGGCACTCAAGGAGGACAGACAGGGGCAGCGACAGTCAGTCTTGTTTACTGCGCCGTGCCTGCCCTCAGATCACTCTTGCCCTCCTGCACCATTTCCACAACAACATCTTTCCCCAGCGAGAACCAGCTGGGGCACATCCACCATGGCCCTCTGATGGAGTTTCCGGCATGGATCCCAGGGTTAGAGATGAAGAAACTGAGGCAAAGCGGGTTCCAGTTGGCTGAGCCAAGATCACTGTGCCAGGACTGGTGTCTTAACTCCAGAGAGCTATATATGTGCTCTTCACAGGATATGAGGCGCACACTTGGTGGGCTGGGGCAGCCTAGGTGGGACAGAGCCAAAGGAACCCCCCAGTCCTGAGGAAAAGAATGCGGGATGCTAGACCTCGGAGAGACAGCTTCTAGCTCATTCACCATCTGTTTGGAGGCTTGTGTGGTAGAGTCCTTGAGTATGTTGGCTGGGGAATCAACCAGCACCCCTATTTTAGAGACAACTCAAACTTGCCTGCTGGTTCTTCAGTATGCGCTCAGTACTCTTACTTGAGTTGTCTCATTTAATCCTCAAGATAGCCCGGCAAGGTTGGCAGTATTATCAGCTTCGTTTCACACATCAGAAAAGTCAGGCTCAGTGTGTCTCCTCATGCCCAAGGTTGATGTGGTAGAAATCTGTGGGGTTTTTTCTTCAGTGACCATGCCCTCCCATGTTAACTCTGCTTTTGGAATGAAAGATGCCATCTTTTATAGATCCTGCCTGGGCAATGTTGATTGGCGCAGTGATGGACATATGATTCAGACTGGGCCAATCAGGGGCCTGATAGAAGAATCTTGATCTTAGGGCTGCCGTGAGGCTCTGGAGTTTTAAAGAGCCCAGATCCCAGGTATTGTGGTTAGGATCTGGAGTGTCCCCCAAAAGCTTCATGTATTTTAATGTTATGGATTATCTATTGAGCCATGTAATGTTGGTGGATCGGGGTCTGGCCTGGAGGGGTGGATTGCAGTTGTTGGGATTAGGGGCGTGTGAGTTAAGACTAAGGGCGTGTGAGTTAAGACTAAAGGCTTGTGCCTTTTTGAGCCAAGAATTAAAGACATCTACCACCAAAGCTTAAATAATTAAACTAGCCTGGGATATCTTTGTCTGGCCCCCTGGGGTGAAGAGACCTTGCCTGCAAACAGGAAGGGCTTGGAATCTCAGGTAGTCTTTGTTTTACAGTCTGAGGTGATGGGCTCTTGCCTACAAACAGGAAGGGCTTGGGATCTCAGACAATTCTTGTTTTGCTACCCAAGGTGAGCCACTGCCTGCACAGGGGAGGGGCTGGAGGTCTCTTGCAAATGAGGGCCTCTCTTGGCTTGTGGCAAACAAATGCAAGCAGACTATGGCAGACTTTGAGACTCCTGACTAGATAACAAAGCTAAGTGGTCTAACAAGAGATGCCAGACAGAATTAGGGTAAAAATCAGGTAGTAAGAGACGGGGTTGGATTAGGGATCTACAAAAATAAAGAGCGCAGTCTCTCGTTGCTACAGTCTTCCCCTATGTGTGTGTGTCTTTTGTCTGCGTCTTTTTGTTCATTCCTCCCTTCTAGGGCAAGTGGACCGCAACACTTGTCTATGTTCACTGTGCTCAGGAACTCTGTTCACAGTGGCTTGCACAAAGAAGGAATCACTGTCCACTTGTGAAGTGAAAGGTGGAGGAGCCAACATCCCCCAGGCCCTGGCTGGACCTCAGAGCTTGCTTTCTCAGGTGGACTGAGCACTGGCTTTGGGCCCACTTGGTTTCCATGTGGCTCCTGAGCTCTAGAAACCACTGGAGCTTGTGGATGGGGCTTGGCAGAGTGTCCTTCTTGCTGAGCTGTCCTCCCTCATCCCTCTTGGCAAGGTCTGGGGGCATCTTAAGGGTATTTGGTATGGGAATGGGTGGCTTTCTCAATGTAAAACTCAGCCAATTTTTGTGTGTATAAGGGATCTTAACTAGGAGAGTATCTTTTGAATGCAATAGACCAATGATATATGCCTTAATTTCTTTTGGCCAAGACAGGCGAGACCCCAGTCACAGCACTTATGGTGAGGTAGGCTATGAGAAGCACCCTTGAGTTGTCTAATATACAGGCTCAAGACTGCCGCCCAACTGCCAAAGCCAGAGAAGAATCCTGAGACAACAGGTAAAGATGTTTGGTGAGAGGAACAGCAATAAAGAGTGGCCTATTTGTTTAAGAACTCACAAAGTTATCTGGCTACATGGCAGCTCTTGAGCTGAGACTCAACCCAGGCCACTCTGGTTGGCCTGTATGAGTTGCCTGGAGGGAATTCTTAACACTGACCATTTGTTTCAAAGTGAGAGTTGTCAGGGCACACTCAGTCTGGCTTGTTACTTCCTGCCCTGTCCCCTGGGCCTCTACTTTTCCCAGACCCAGAATGGGCCGCAGGTGAGGCTTGGCTGAGACCTACTCTCCAGGCTGAGGGCCATGGTTAGGCCACCCCTTCTGTTCAGGAGTTTTTGAGCCAAGAAATACAGGGGAGTCCTAATTTCTTAGAGAAGAAAGAAGGGGCCAGATCTGTCCCATGGGCTAAGAATCCCGGAGTATCTTTTGAGACTGACCCCCAATTCTGTTGAGGTGGAATGTTCATATTTTGGCCCTAGTTCATCAACTTGGCAGCTGCCAGTGGCATCTGGCACAGACAAGGCAGGAGCACAAGATCCAGGCTGGCATTCTCGGGCCAGACATTCAGCTAGCCGGGGCAGTCCTTCTCATCCCTGGAAGCAAGGGGTTAACAGGCTGGGGAGGAGGGAGCAGCAGTCTTTGGCTAAGGAGCCTTGTTAATTGATTCCCTCATTCCCATTTGTTCCTGCTAAAGAGAGACAGATGAGAGGGAGCCCGCCAGGCCCGTCTTGGCACCGGCAGCTTGGCTGGGCACAGCTGTGCTCATGGCTCCGGGTGTCTCTGTGGGGGAGCAGCCAGTGGCAGCGGAGGTGAGGAGGTGGGGCACACCCAGTGCCCTCTGCTCATCCTGGGGACAGACAAGCATAGACTATATGAGTGTCTTTCTGGGAGGGCAAATCTTTTATTTCACCTCGTGATACCTCTTTGATCTTTTGGCCTGCCTTGACACCATGAGTGGGCAGGGAGCTCAGCAGCAGTCACCAGAAGCATCTCCCTCACCCTTGGCTCATGGTGGTTCTCTGCCAGGCTGAGGCCTGGGCAAGGTTACTCCCTGGAAGAAGGGTGGTTCCGGTATGTCCAGGAGAGTTCTGTGCCTTTGTGAGGCAGGCTGGAGTCCAAGTTGCAAAACTGGCTTCTTTTCCATGGCCATGACTCTGCCTGAGTTCTCTGGTCCTTATCTACCTCCTACTCAACTTTTTGCCACTGACCTGCCTTGTCTACATCTCACCCAAACTCACTGGAAACTGTTCGACTGTGCTGTTGGTTTGTCCCACACAAGACTCTCTCATTTTCTTTTGAGAGGATGGAGTTTGAACATTACTATGTAGCCAAGCACAGGACCCTAGAGCTCAAATCCTGGCTCTACCACTTTCTGGCTTCATGATTTGGGCAAAATGTTGGTATCTTTTTGAGTCTTGATTTTCTCACTATGTAAATTGATGGCCATACCAGTATCTATCTGTGGTCCATTGCAAATGTGGCTATAAGTCTCTACCCCTGTGAGCATGCCCCATGGCAATCTAGCTTCTCAGTTTCTCTAATAAGCTTGAATCTGGGATGGCCTTGTGATTTACGGTGGAGGACAGAATGTGGAGGAAGTGGCGGGGCCAGCTCTGAGCTCTGGCCTCCAGAGGCCTTGCGCGGTTTCACTTGTTCTCTTGAAATCCTGCCCAGCTGTGGTGTGAGCAAGCTGGGGCTATCCTGCCGGACGAAGAGAGACACATGCCTAGTCACTCGCATCACTCCAGTGATATCCAGCCAAGCTCAGAAGCAGAGCGGCTTAACTGACTGGCAGCCGGCTTCTGATGCGGAAATAAGCCCAGCCAAGAACAGAAGAATCACCCAGATGAATTTCTAAGCCATAGAATCATGAAATTAACAAGTAAATGGTGGTTGTTTTAACCACAAACATTGGGGTGACTTATTATGCAACAAAAGCTAACTGATGCTCTATCTTAGGCCCGGGGCCTGCTGGGCACAACAACTGGGACCTGGAGGAGGGGGCGCGCTAATGAGGGGAACAAGAGAGACACAAAGGAGGGAGACAAGACCGGCTTTCTGATCAAGTCTCAAAATTTATTTTTCTCACACAGGTTTATATAGGGTAAAGGGAGGAAGGGGAAGGCATTTGCATAAGCAGGGTTGCTAGGTTATCTATCCACAGAATGTCCCTGCTCCTATCTTGTCGGTTACACCTTACACAGGCCAAAATACCTTGTTTACACTCTAGGCTAAGGGGAAATTAGAGCAGACTTACTCATACCCAAACCTCACAGGGAGGTCTGCAGGAAGTGCCTAGGCTTGGCTCCCCACGATCTTAAATCTGTGGGGATTAGGTGATATTAGTATAAGGTAAGTAGAGTGCCTAGCCTAGTGCCTGACAAAGCAGGAGATCAGACAGTAGAACTCCTCCCATTACTGTTCAAGGTGGAGTCCTTGAGCTCCAATTAAAGCCTCCCTCCCGCACTCCAGACCAAGGCTCAAAACTTAAGAGAACTCCCTTTGCTCCACCCCTCCCCATACCTCCCCTGCTGCAGTAAGTAATGAAACAGGTGACACTGAGCGCTTGCTTCGTGCTGGCTCTGGAGCAGGTACTTTCCATGTATCGTCTCATCAAATCTTCACTCAGCCTTACTAGAGAGATGCTCCTCTTTATACACCATTTTAGGCATTAACACACTCAATATTTTAAATCTGAGTAAACCGAGACATGGAGGTTCAAAATCTAACTTGCCTGATACCACACAGCTAGGGGGCATGGAGAGAGTTGCTAGCTCTTCAGGAAGCAACTGGCTACCTTCCACTTTGGTCTACTTTCCCAGTTAAGTCCTCACTTTCCCCTTGACTGATAACCCCAGTCCCAATGGCTATAAGGCCTCCCTTCAACTTTTGCCCAATGTCATGGCCAGGACCACTCAGCTACCCCAAGGCTGGGCATGGCTCTTCTGGCCTCTACAAGTGGACAGATTCTGAAGTCTTATTCTTTCCTCCATTAGGACAATGTTTTCCATCCTCTGCTTTGACTAAATGCCTTTTAGGGCCATGAAACTTTCCCTCACTGAATGCAAAAATTCATAAGCATAAGAAGCATCAAGGACATAACCACTGTCTACTTAGCAGCCTTCCTTCCAGCCCCTGTGGCCATTGTATGAGCTGCAGTGTTCTTACAGGAGCTTTGCCCCTGCCATTTGATGATTGGCTGAACAGTGGTATGTGATTTAATCCTAGCCAATTAAAGTTCTCCAGTGTTTTGGACTGGGACGTGCAATTTAATAGAGTCAATCTTTCATACAAGTTATAGAATATAAAAACTAAGTAAATGTGCTTATGAATTTTTGCATTTTTTCTTTCTTGATTAACACTATTTACATCACTTTTGTGTGAGAATTTTCAGTAAATCTTCAGTTTAAAAACTTTTTGTTAACATATGTGCTTTGGGGGGTCATCTCTTCCCTCTTTTATGAGCTATAGATTATCATATGTTTTCATATTTTTATATCTAAGGTGGCCATGCCAACCCTACTGAAGAGAAAAACATTGCTTCTAGCTTTTAAAAACTCTGGTGGACTCAGTGGCCAGGCCAGACACATGTGTAGGTGGCACAGGTGAGAACAAGGGGAAGATTTAGTGGAGCTGTTCACCTGGCTGTTTCTGTGGGTTGATGCTTGGGACTCTTTGAGCCACTGGTCCCTCTCTCTGCCCATAGATGGCCCAGTTGTGGCCCACATACAAACCAGAGTCTGTCACATACAAACCAGAGAGTTCTGACTGAGGTCCCCCGTTACCTAGCTTTGCTGTACACTGCTTCCAGGGCTACAGACAGGAGTAGGACATATTGAGATAACTGAAGTCCCAGAGACTTAACTCTACAGATGATTCATAAATCACGTGGGTTTCCTGATCTTAGAAATAAGCACCACCAGTTACTCACATACTCAAACCAGAGACTCAGTGCCCCCATGTCTAGACCATGAAGGAGGACTAACCATTCCATCTCCCCAAATTATCTCGAGCCTTACAACTTCTCTCCAGCTCTCTCAGTAGCCCCTGGGCTCACCATCCCCATTTCCTCTCTGCACTTCTGCAAAAACCATCTTCCTAGGCTGGCCCCAGAGGTTATTCCCAACATCAGCTGTGTCCTTAGCCCAGAACAGGCCGGCTGAAAGCCAATTGAATTGCTTCTTTTCTTAAAGCATGGTTAAAACATTTGCCTAATATGTACAAGGCCCTGGGTTCAATTCCCCAGTAACACATAAGTCAGGTGTGGTAGCACACACCTGTAAACCCAGCACTCAGGAGGCTGAGGCAGGAGGATTGCTGGGAATTTGAGGCCAGCCTGGGCTATGTAGAGAGCTCAGGAGCAGCCTGGATTACACAACAATGCCTTATTTCAATAAATAAATAAATAAATAAATAAATAAATAGATAGATAGATAGATAAAAGCACCAAGACTTTCCAGTTCCCATTGCATTAGAAATAAATGCACCGGCCCACACATGCCTGTTTGCCTGCTCTAGTCAGTGGTCTTCCTCCTGCATAAAGGTACCACCTTCGTCCCTCCTTAAGATGTTGCCCCATTGCCCCAGCCTGAAGCTCGCTCATCCTGCCTGAAGAGTCCAGCTCTTTCTCCTGACTGAGGTGCCACCTCCTCACCTGATCGTCTTTCCTAAACTCAGCCCTGTGCCTGGGAATTCTTGGTCTAAGGCCCTCATTTGTATTCCTCACAAACCCGGCTTTTTTTTGCCTGTCTGCATCTTGCTTTGAGTCTGCCCTTCCGACTGGAATGTCAGGTCGGCGAGGGCGGGAGCGGGCTGGCCTTGGTCGTGGTAGCCCTTGCAGCTAGGATGGGCTGTCCACATAGATGGATTTGTGAGATTTTTTGTTTGTTTGTTTGACGTGACGAAGTGAAAATTTGAATCCAGTAAGAGAGGCGGTTTTATTCCCATTCTGTAGAACAGAAAGTTAGGGCTGGTGAGTGCAAAGCCAGCAGGTGGCAGGAAGGAAAGGCAAGCCCGAGTCCGGGTGGAGACAGAGCCTTGGGCTTACTGCAGCAGCCACGTTTGTGCCAGGCCTTAATTCACAAAGCAAGCCCATGCCCGCTCATCTGTGTCATCTTCCCCACCTAGTCCGCTGTCCCGATTTCATAAATGGGAAAGTGGGTGCTAGGGAAGACCCGCGCCAGGTCCAAAGGGTGGGGCCCCTTGGGTCTCATGGGCTTCAGGGGCCCCTAAACCTGTTAGAGCTGGAGGGACTCAGTGTGAGCTCCTCCTGACCAGCCAGGATCCCTGCCCACAGGGGCACCACCTCCCTCCACCCCTGTGAGGCCGCCCGCCTGTGTCTGTCACATCAAGTTCAAGTGATTCATGTGGCAGCGGCTCCTGGTCTGCCTGTCGGCACGTCAGCTAGTCCTGGTTACCATGACAACAGGATGCAAGGCACCAGGGCATCAGTGGGCTCTGGCTCTCAGAGGGGTAGTGCCACAGGCAAGGGAGGGGGCTTATTTCTTCCTCCTGTGGGAAGCTTGGCAAGGGCAGGAGCCACTGGGGGCTGGGCAGCCCCTCCCTGCCTCCATGCCTTGGCATTTCCTTCCTGCCATCTGTGCGGGAGCTGGGGGAGGAGTGGGAGTGCTTCCCTGGTAGGAGGAGCTTGGGAGCAGATGGGTGGGAAGAACAGCCCTCCCAGATGGGCTAGGCCCCCACCCCAGTTCTAAAGACCCTTCCAGGGGCATGGCACACTACAAACTTCCTCACCTTGGCACAAAGGGAAGTTCAAGACCTAGGTTAGCCATAACATTGGTCTCTGGGCTTGGGGGAAGGCCCAGGGAGGAGAGAGTCAAGGGGAAGAGTCCAGAGGGAACTAAGCTGAGTTATGTCAACATCTGACTGGGACTTTGTCTAATCACTCTTCTCAGCATCTTAGGGACGCAGCGCCATACCCATTTTGCAGAGGAAGAAATTGAGGGAGCACCAGGATTCAAACACTGGTCCATCAGCTCCCAATCTTGTTCTGGCCAGGTCCTTGCTGCCACCTCTAAGGGGATGGGATTCTCCTTGCCACCGCCCCTCCATCAGATCTGCTCTTCCCTGCTGGACAGAGGAAGGCTCTTAAAGGAGCATTGGTCTATGCGTCAGGTGTCTGAGTTGGGTCCCAATTCAGCAGTCACCTGTGAGACCTCAGGTCTCTGTCCTGCCCCAGGCTACAGCTTCTTTGTCCAGAAATTTTGGGAGGCTGGAATGAAGGTGCTGCCCACAGTGGACGTGAAGCTACGGTGCCCTGTTCCAGGGAGAGGGCTGGGGCTGCATCTGGGATAGGTGACAGGGACACAGATGTGGCCAGCGGAGTCCATGTTAGCAGGAGAAGCAGAGGCTTGTATCCATAATGAGGTGTTCTGTGCCTCTCCTTTGGAATTGCTTCTTGTGCCAGGAACCCTCAAATTCTACATGAGGACACAGAGCTCTTCAGGCCTTCCAGGGTGGTGACCCCAAGCTGGTTCTCCAAGCCTTATCATCCACTTTTCATACCACAGGAAGGGAAGCAAGAGTGATCAGGGTGAATAGAGGCTGTGGGCAGAAAGGAGTCCTTCCATCAGTGGGCTTTCTGTGGGGAGGAACAGAGGTTTCTTAATTTGGGTGAGGGAATGATGCTCCAGGAGAAACACTTGGAGAAGCTGATGTGTGCTTCTTAGGATGTGACCCTGCCTTGAGAAGAGTCTGCATGGGGTGGTGACGCAGGACTGCCTATGGGAGAGAAGCAATCCCAGGCTCTGGGGGTCAGAGCAGCCATCTTGCAAAGACTCACCTTCCAAGCAAGATGACCTCTTAGAGTCTGAGGGAGTGTTACGATTTCAACCCAGGATGTACCTCCAGACTCGGAAGGTGATTGGAGTATGCAGGTTAATTGGATCAGGTAGATTAATGCATTGCTGATTTCATGTGGTGCTAAGAGGTGGGGCCTGGCAGGAAAGGCTGGGTCACTGGAGGTGTGACCTGGAGAGGTGTACCTCTTCCGCTAGTTTCATCCGTTACTTGCTCCACTTCTGCTTCCTGCCCATGATGGGATGAACAGCTCTCTGCCACCATTGCCAGCCACCGATTCTACCGGCGCCACCATTCTACCACGCTGCCATTGCCAGCTGACCATGCAAGGACTGAGACCTCTGAACTGTGAACTAAAATAACACTCCCTCCCCCCCCCCCCCCCCCCCCCCCCCCCCCCACCGCCTCTAGTTGTGGTGTCAGGTATTGGGTCCCAGAGGTTGAATGTAATGACTCAGACAGGGGGTGAACCCCCAGAAGCAGGAGCTGAGGGAGCAGCAGCAGACACCACTGCCCATGCAGGGAAATACTGGCTGCGGGGTGCTGGTGAGGGCGTCTCTACAGATCCCACTAGCAGCACCCCAGAGAACTTTAACGTCCCAGTCCTCCTGGTAGACAGGCTCGCCTTCCCATTGCAGGCCCACAAGGAGAGGGAAGGGTTGAGAAGTGGGTGAGAACTAGAGTTCTGGTGCTAGATTAGATTGGAGTTTTAACTCATCCAGTGAGGCTGATAGCACCCAAATGTCCAGAAAAACTACGTGATCATCCCCACATGTAGTCCAGGAGCAGGGAACTGTGGAGCAAGCTGTGGAAAAGGGTCTCACAGAGGTGAAGGGAAAGTCCGGGGCACTGTGCTCCTGGTCCTCACAGTGCCGCCATTCCTGGAAGCTGGACCTTTGAATGGGTCCCTGTGGGTGATTTCTTCATGTCCTGGCCCCATTGCTCCCCAGAGGTGAGCCCCCCACTGCCCCTCACTGCCTGCACTGTCCCTGCATGGCTGTTCTTGTCTTTTCTTACCCTTCGACTCCAGCCTCCTAGGCTGCAGCTCAAGTGCAGCTCTCCTCCACTGCTCTGGAATCCCCTGATTCCCCTTCTCTCTTGCCTGCTCTAGAGAGATTTTGTTACTTGAGACTGAGTCTACTGTTGGAGTCCAGCCAGACTGTGTTCAGTATCCTCAAATGGACCAATAGATGTGTCCCCCATTGCTGAAAGGGAAACTGAGGCCCAGGAAGGCAGGAGAATGTCCAAGGACCATCCAGTAACCCTTGGCAGAACCAAGCTAAAGTCTTTAGTTCCTTAGTCCTGTACCCACAGAGTCCCTGGGCCTGCCAGGAGGAGGTGGCTGGATCAAGGGAGGACTCATTTGCCGTCCGCTCTCCGCCCCCCCTCACCCCCAGCCTGAGAAAACACTCCCAGAGGAATCTCAGGACAGAGGGCTGGAAAGACCCCTTCCAGCCCAGTGAAACCCCCAGGGACCGGGCTGTCAGCATAGCTTCTGCCATAGGCATCTGCCATGACTACCGTGCATATTCTAATCAGGTATGTCTGACAGAGTACAGGTTCTCGAGCTACACTTGAGTCCAAACCCCATCTTTGCTAGTTAGTAGCTGTACAGCTTTACACAAGTCAAACTACCTCTCTGAGCCTCGATTTCTCCTATCTAAAAGACAAGAAAGTTCCAGATTCCGTGTGAGCGTGCACCCAAGGAACACACCCAGTGTCTGGCCCCCAAGGCTGCTTCTGCTCCCACCTCCCTGCTGTTATCTCAGCTTTCCCTTAGAACGATGTGACCCAGGCCCAGGGTGACGGCCCTTATCCATCCTGTCCCTGCTCAGCCTGCCTGGAGCCCCAAGGTCACCCCATCTATTTTTAAACTTTTTTTCCTTCTTCCATCCCACCATTTCCATCCTCTTTATCTCTCTCCCCCATTTTCAGAAATGACATAATTAGAGGGATTTAATGTTCTGCTGCTGAAATCTTCATTTTCTTGGGTGATTTCCACTATTTCATCAAAGAATAATTAATTGCATTGTCTTTAATCAATTGTTTTACAAATCCAGCAGCGGGAGGAATTCTCCCACCGTCTTCACAGCTGCTCTCCTCTCCTGGGGAGGCGCCAGCTCATGCCAAGGAGGGAGCTGGCTGCCAGAGCTGGGTGGGTAGAGGCTGGGAGGGCAGGACTGCAGTTTCCCCCGCCCTGCACCTGCCAGCCGCGCAGAGCCACCACCTGACATGGCAGGCCCCGGGGAAGGGGCTGTGCTCTTCCCTGTGAGCTTTGCCATCCCTTCCGGGGCAGGGGGGAAGTGTTGGTCCCGTTTACCTGATACAGAAACTGAGGAACTCTAGAGAATGACCTGGGAAACTAAGATCCTGAAGAGGCTGGTGGCAGCTGGGAGAGGGGCGGGAAAGAGCTGCCCAGGCAGAGGAGAGTGGCTCCAACTCCAGCAGAGGCCTCTCTAGGGCCCACCAGAAGGCCCAGGGCCTCTCAGAGCGCCGCCATCACCACAGGGACCCTGAGAGGTGAGCACTTCCATTCCAGAGGAGGGCGCAGAAGCTCCGAGAAGCGCAGCGGCTTGTCCAAGGTCAGACAGCTAAGCAGGCCTCAGAAGATCTGGGTCTCAGAATTGTGTCCAAAGCCACAAGCAATGCTGTTTCCTCACAGCTACCCTGTACAACAGTCCTGTCTCACTCAAAAAAAAAAAAAAAAAAAAAAGCCCCAGTCCTCTGTGGCCAGCCAAGTGCCACATGACCACATCTTTTCTGGGTACTTCTGTTTTTCTCTCTCCTGCGTTCCTGACTCTACCCACTGGTGTCCCGGCTTTCTGCATGCTCCAGGACTTTTGCTTCTTCCGTGGTTCCTCCTAGAGGACTGCTTCTTGACTTCCTCTCTGTTCTTCTATCTGACTTCGCTCTCTGTTTCAATGTCACCTCCCCAGAGGGCCTTCCTGCGACTCTCTCCTCTAAATAAATGTCACCTTTCCTTTTCTTCACATTATTTTTCTCCCTGAGACTTATTTGCGGATATAGCCACGGTGTACAACGGTGATCCTCCACAAATAAAGCCGCTCCCCTTCTTCCGGTAGGAGGCGCCCCTGTGCTTCCCTGCCCGCCAAGGAGGTACTGGACCACCCGACTCGCCAGCGGAAGGTGACAGAGGATGGAAACGTCACCTGTCTCTTCCAGGTTGCAGCCGGGGGAGCTTCTGTGCAATTTCTCATATTTCCACTGGTGGAAGCAGGAAACCCCTTCAACCTGGGCCTTCAAAAGAGGGGAACGTGGAGTAGAGGTGCCCACTCCCACAGGGGTGCTTTCCGTGGGCATGCAGTATGGATGAGAATTCTTCGTAGCTATAAGCCACCAGTAGGCAGAACTCCACACATTGTGTCTAACGGAGTGCGTGACTCCTTACTGCTCCCTAGTGCCTCTCCTTCCCCGGAACGCAGCCCTGGGAGAGCAAGGCTTCGTGTCCAGGACCCAGCCTGGCACATGGGAGGTGAGCAGGAAGTTTTTCTCCTTTTCTTTTCCTTTTTTGGGGTAGTATGGATTGAACTCAGGGCCTTTGCTCTGAGTTATATCCCGAGTCCTTTTTTTATTTCTTGTTCTTGAAACAAGTTCTTGTTAAGTCACTAAGCTGCCCAGGCTGTGTCTGAACTTGAGATCCTCCTGTCCCAGCCTCCCAGAGCACTGGCACTACAGGTGTGCGCCACCATACCTGCCCGATCAGGTAGTTTCAAACGAATGAAGATCATGTTCCCTGGCCTGAAGTCCTCTCATACCTGTTATTTTTATCTATGCTGAGGTATCATGGCTTAAGGACACCTTGCACCATTTTATGGACTCTGGAAATGACACCCAGAGGGTGGATTGGCTGCTCCTTGACATATAGCCTGCTAGTAGTGTGGGAACTAGAGTCCGTGTTCCTTAGCTCATTGCTCCCCACCCTTCTCCCATTCATTTGCTCCCAGGATGCATCTGCCTGAGCCACTCGTGCCTCCCACCCCAGTATCCTTCCTACCAGGCATTTTGTCCCAGATAGAGATTGGGGGAAGGGAGAACCGTGGCTCCAGAATCTGCCCCTTTGCCCTCCCCTGTAGAGTTACCCATTCAGAGTTGGGTGGCCTTCTCACAGGACCTGTTTGTCACATGGAAATTTCATCCGGCGAGAACCACTCCAGCTTGTCATCCCCTTGTGTCCATGACTCTCTTGTCTGCAGGAGGATGGGAAGGCTCTTAAGAAGGCGGGGCCAATGCAAAGCTGCAGCACCAAGGCGCACCCACCCCCCATGGTACACGTACTGCAGACCTCTCCCTGGAATCCTAACTCTTTCTTTCTGGGTGGCTCCTTCAGACTCGGTTCTCTGGCTTACTTCCCCACTGTGGATACCAAGCAACACACAGGAGGGTGAAGCCAGGGGCAGGCACACTGACAGAGCGACACGAGACAGGACTAATATAAAAGCATGCAAAAGCTCAAAGGGTATGGGCACTGGAGCCACCAGGCAGGGGGAAGGCAAGGGCTCCCAAGGCTTCAGGAAAGCAGTGAGCTTTGCCGTACTACAGTGCCGATGTTAATTAAAGTTCAACATACGAGCCACTTGATGTGGGCGAGTTATGTGATATCTCCCGATTTGAAGTCCTCCACGCTATCCACTGTGCACAGTGCTGGGATTACAGAGAAAGAAAGATACACCCAACTTGGCAGTTTGTGGTCTAGTAGGGGACAAGACAGGCAGCCAGTCACCACAGGTCAACAATATGCAGTGAGGGCCAGAGCGATGCATGGCCGGTCAAGGTGGCTGGGTCTTGACAGGCCAGTAGGAGTTTTCCAGGCAGAGAAGGGAAAGGGAACCAAAGCAGAGAGGGTATGGTGAGCATAAGCACGGAGACATGACAATTAGGGGCGGTTCAGTCTCAGTGGAGTATTGGATTTGAGACAAAGAAAAGCTAGAGATGAGGCTGGAGAGGTAACCGAAGGATAACTATAACAGGCCTGAACCATCTGCCCGAGGGATTTGAGCCTTTTCTCATAGGTAAATGGAGAACCATGGAAGGTTATGGAGCAGGACCAACGTGGTCAGGTCTATGTTTCAGAAAATCCTTTCCTTTAGTGGCCAGGGTAGAGGATGGGTTGACGGAGGGATGGCAAGGATGGAGACAAAGGAGGAGCTGCTGCGGCAGGGGAGATGCGGCCTGTGCTGGGCAAGGCACCTGGGCAGGGCCACGGGAGGGAGGAGTCCAAGGATGTGCAGGAGATGGATGAACTAAGGTTTTGTCTGCGACCAGATGCTGGGGATAAGGAAGGGGCTGAGGTAAGGAAGGACCTGAGCTTCTTTGGCTCAGGGAAGCAAGATGATCACAGTCAAGGGTGGACACGGAGACACAAGATGGGAGTCTACAGTGAGGGGTCTTAGCTTGTTTCATGTTGCTCTGGCCGATGAGGTCACGTATTACTATAGAAGTCAATGTGGGGCACAGTTCTGAAGGCTGAGATACCCAGGGTAGAGCGGCCGCCCGTGGTAAGTGTCTTCTTGCTGGCTTATAACATTGTGGAGCCATGGCACAGTCAAAGAGCATGCGCACTGGAGAGTGCAGAAGGAAAAGGGCTGAGCTCCTGCTGTTGTCGGGGCTCCACTTGTGAGCTCACCAACCTGCTCTTCCAGTCGCAACATTGGCCCATTCATGAAGGCTTGGCCTCGTCTCTGAGAGGTCCCGTCTGCCAACACCATTGCTTTGGAGACCAAGTTTTTGGGCTGCAGTGTGGTTCAGTAGCAAGGTCCAAGGTTAGATCTTCAGCAGTGCTGGAAAACTTTTCAATGACTGAACTTTGGGGGACATTCCAAATGTAGTAGATAAGGAGGGTAAATCTAACATTGATGACGCTGACCTGGAGCTTGCCCGAAATATTAGTAGGTCAGACTGACGGGGAAGGCGGTAGGGGTGGATGAAGAGTGATGTGTTTGTTATATATTTCTGTGTAAAAAGTTATCCTAAATATTGTGGCTGACAACAATAAACACCGTGTCGCTGAATTGTTTCTTTGGACCAGGAACCTAGGATGAGCTTAGCTGAGCAATTCTGGCATAGGATCCCTTTGGCTGTCAAGATGCTGGCAGGGCTTCAGTCGGACATGAGCTCCTTGAGTCTGAAGCATCTGCCTGAGGTCACTCACTCCTTGCGTGTGGTGGGCGTTGGTTATTGGCTGGAAATTCTATTTCCTCCACCTTGGTCTGTTGGAGAGACTTACAACATGGCAGCTCTCCACATCCCCTTAGAAGGTGAGTGAAAAACGAGCAAAGCAGAGCCTCAGAGCAGAGCCCTTGTGACCTGGTCTCAGAAGCTATCCACTGTTATTTTCCTAACATTCCTCTGTTTGTACTAACCGCTCCATTCTGTGACCTCATAGGGTATGATTCTCAAGAGGTTACAAGAAAGGGCTCCTCCTGGAAGCTAGCCATCACAGACAGAGACTGTCTTCTTTAACTGTTTGTTTTTGGAAGAGAATTCTGAGATCCAGAGAAAGATAGCAACTTGCCCATACCCACACAGCAAGTTTGGGCCAGGCTGAGACTCAGAGTAGTGTCTTCATAGGACAAGGGGACAGGGCCGTTCTCTTCTGGAAGGCTTAGCACCAGTATGGGTTGGAGGTGGGAAGCTGAGGGACTGGCCAGTCCTCTGAGAGCTGGCTGGAGGGTTGGCCATCCCTCCCTTGGTATGCTCCCCTAGATATGAGCACAAAGCCACAGCTGGTCCTGCCAGATGTGACACCCTCCCACCCAGGTTCCCATTCATCCAGATCTAGGGAGGTGTATTCATTCACTATTCAACAAAGATTTGTTTAAAAATCTATGGTCTGCCACGCATCTCTAAGACCCAATTGGACATACGTGGACATACCTGTCCTTTGATTTCATGCCTGAAAGAGCATCTTGCGGGGACAGAGCAGTGTGACACAAAAACACAAAAAGAAGTAGTCATATGAACCTCATATGAATTGCAAAACATGGCTTCAGGAGAGAAACAGGGAGACTTGGCTTGTTGGGTGGGCAGGGAGGTTCTCTGAGGCAGAGAATTTAATTCTGGGACTGAAGTGGTCAGCATGCAATCCTTAGGGAGATGGGGTAGGAAGGGCCTACGGAGTGTGTGGTCCCTTCCGTAGGAGGGGACCATAATGTGTGTGTGTGCGCACGCGTGCCTGCACGTGGGGGTGGAGCACTGAAAACTCATCAGGAAATGAGCCATACTAAGAGAGGTAAGGAGCCCATGGAGAAGACTTGACACAGTGCCAACAGGGGGTTGTGACACAGAGGGCAGGGGCGGCCGGGGGGCCAGCAGGTCAGGCTCACCTTGATCTGTCTGCTGCATAATGAATGAGCCTGTCTAGTCTGGAAAGGCCAAAGATGGGGGACTGGCACATGTGCCGGACTGTCACAAAAGTCGCCCTGGGCAAGACCCTTGGCCCAAAGAATGAATAGATAAAACCTGCAAAGGGCAAAGAGGAGGCAGGAGGCTGCTGCCAGGAAGCTCAGATGGCGGGTGGAGGAGGCAGGCAGGACAAGGAGATGTTGGGGTCATAGGATCTGTGCAGAGCTCTGCCAGACAGGATACCTCAAGGTGGCAGAGTCCTAGGATTCTGAGACTTTCCGTGAGTACTGGATGTACTTCCTGCTCCCCGTGGCTTTGGGCGAGGGAGAGGCCTAAGCTGAGCTGGCTCTGTGGCTGATCTGTGTGGCCTCAAGGAGCCCTTGTCTCTGTCTGAGCTTCAGAGTCCTTGACTGTCAAATGTGCGTTCAAACTGCCCCCTCCCAAGAAGCCGTCAGGATTAAAGGGGTGATGGAGGAGAAAGGGCCCTATTGATGAAAAAGTCCTTCCCCCCAGCCCCATGAGGATTTGGGGTTTGCTGCTACTAATGAACCTCACTGGGGCTGGCTGGGGAGCCCATTAGTCTTGGACTATCGTGTCCTAGACCAGCTGAGAGCAGGCAGGGGCTTCTTGTATCAGGGGCAGTGGGGTTAAGTGGGGGCTAAGAAGATTAGAGGGTCCTCATGAGTGGTCCAGCATGATCTGCTCCCACTGCTCCTGCCTCCAGCCCAGGCTGTCTGAGTACCCAGCTGCTAGGCCCGAAACAGGAGGCAGGGAGGCAGAGGCCAAGGAGGAGGACTGGCGAAAGAAGAAGGGAAGGAGGCAAGAGAGGAGGGGCTCGGAGCAGACAGGAAGCTCTTTTGCATCCCCACCCCATGAATGTCTGTGCACATAGGTAGCCATAGGTATGCATGCAACCATTCAAATGTACACAGTGTACATTTATAAGTACACACATATGTGCTTGCACACAGACACATATGCACACATAAGCATAAGCACATCATACAAGCACTCAGCATACTCACACACTCGTGCATGATTGTGCATACATGTGCACACGCAGCTGGCCTAGTGGCACCATTCCACACCCTGCGGCCTCTCTCACAATCTGAGACTGCAGGCTCCTTACATTCTCAGGCCAAACCTCCTCGCCTCAGCTGCTTTCCAGGCTCACATCACACACAGCACGCACAGCCCCGTGCCTTGCGCAATGTTACGTGGTGCTAGAAAGGGCCTGATCCAGGACTTGAACTCATCTTGGGGATGTGCCTGTATGGACGGGTGGGAAGGAAGCGTGGAGAGTGAACCCCCCGCCAGGAAAAGAGAGGGGGCTGGTGCTGGGAGTTATCCAGCTGACAGGGAGTTACCCAGACACGTGGCTGTTACGAAGCCCATCACTGGCCTCTGGCTGTCTTCCTTCTTTGGCTCCTAAACCTGGCAGGGGCTTTGGGGGCTTCCAGGTGGCCCAGGAAGAGAACACAGACACGCCGAATTCCATGCTGAGGTCCATGGGCAGGATGGACCAGGACTGGCATCTCCGGGGACTACTGAGTGCTCAGTGCCATGCTGGCCACTTTCCTCTCATGAGAGTTTTAGGTGAAAGGCCAAGAGCCTAGTGGGGCTCCTGGGGCCAGAGTGGAGAGGACTGGCCTTGACCTCAAGCTCCTGTCTCCACATCTCAATGGACCTTGCTTGGGAGGCACAGAGACTGGGATGGCTCCGGCACAGCTGTCAAGAGCCCTACCTGACATACCATCTTTGCCATCTCTGCTCTGGATGAGAACAAAGGCAGGAAGTGGGTCTGGGGCAAGGGGGTGGATGCCCTGTGCATGGACGCGGCGGGTCCTTGAGCCCCCGTGGATCTAGGCCTTAGCTGGGCAGTTCTTAGATGTCCCCCGAGGCATCTCCAGGGCCAGGTGAGGAAGACTGTGCCCTGGGTGTCATGCTCTGCAGCTGCCTGGCCTCCGCCAGGGCCTGGCCAGTGCTGCCTCCAGAGATTTATGGTTTGCAGGGTGCATCCAGCCTGAAGGCATGCAGACAGTAAATCAAGCTGCGTCCCGGCCACAGGCTGGCCCTCTTGCTGCTAGTCAGGCTAGAAGCTGTGGGCGTCAGGGAGGAGGCATAACTGTACCCCTCTTACATGCTTCTGCCCTGTCGGGACTCTGGGTTCTGGCAGGTCTGGGGGTTAGAAGTTAAATTCAAAACACTTGGAGCTGCCAGCTGGGTCCAAGCACAGCTCCCCTATTCCAGGGTATGAAAGAATAGAGGCACAGGATGGGGCAGCCATTTTTTCATCTTTAAATTGGCTATCATGGACCTTCCTACAATGTCGCCTGGTGAGGACTCAGTGCGTTTGCTGAGGTGCTTAAAATAGTAGGAGAGGTAAGTTACTCCTAGCAGAGGCCTCAAAGCTGCACCCAGAAACATAGGGACACGTGAGTTTCCCTGTCATTTTTCCTAGAGAAGGAATCAGGACAGCCAATTCCCCAGAAGTCACTGTGGATTCGTGATGTCAAAGAGGGACCGCAGTACAGCAGGCTGGACAACTGGGGACGGCTGGGGAGGTGCTCCCCTCTGCAGTCTCTGCAGGCGGGGGGCCTAAGTGCTGAAACCAGCATCTACTGTTGCCCACCCCACCTCATCATGGGTCTTTCTCCTCTGGACAACCCCAATAAAGCAGATCCAACTGGTTTAATGATGAGGTCACTGACATTCAGTGGGGAAGGTGGCTTACCCAAGGCCACACATCCTGTCAAAGGCAAGCTGAAATAGGAGCCAGGCCTTTCTGTGCCAGAGCTAAGGCCTGGGAATACAGTGTTTCTCAGGAGTGTACCAGAACCCACGGCCTATGGCAGGATATGGTGCCAGATCTGGAGAGGTCTCTGGCAAAGAGCAAGTGCTGCCAAGGGTGAATTCTGTCCCCACTCTCTTTTTATGCACTGGACCACATGATGCCAGGCAGCGGCCTGCCAGGGCTGAGGGAAGGACCTGGAGGCCCTGGGCCCAGGTAAGTCACAAGCCCCACTCTGGAGAAGGCTCAGGAGAGAGACTGGGGCTCTGGGGCTGCATCTCCTAGCAACATGGCCCCAGGGACCCTGCCTGTCTGCCTCAGGTGCCCCAGGGAGCCAAGTCAACTGCCACTCCTGAGAGGGAGTGTCTGGCCCACAAGCCTGCCGGGTTTGGTGTAGCAGAGGGGTGAGGACTGAGCTCCCAGACAGGCGGTGGGGCCTCCCCTCTGCTCCCCAGGCTGAAGCTGCTGAGGCCGCCTGTGGACAGGTGGCGTCTCCGCTACCCCTCTCCCTGCGGCCTGTTCCCCATCTCTGTCTCCCTGCTTGTGTTCACTTCTGTCCTTGTGTATTTGTCTCTCTTCTCTGTTTCGAGCCTCCGCTTCCTGAGGCTCTTTCCTCTCTCCGCTCTCCCCCAGTGGTCCATCTCTTTCTCCTCCTGTCCCACTGACTTATATCGCTTTCAAATCTCTTCTGCCTCCTTCTCTCCCATGTCCTCCCTCTTTCTTTACCTCTGTCCTTCTCTGTGCACCAGACATTCCTTGGTCCACCATCCCCCGCTTCGCCCTGGGAGCCTCTGGAGTCACACTTGCTGCTTTCCCTGTCCCCCCCGGAGTCCAGGAGGAGCGGAGGTGGCGGCCCCTCACTTTGATGGGGACTATGCTACAGATACATGGTGGGAAGTGCAAAGAAGTCCGTGAAATCAGGGAAGCCAAGATCCACCTCATGACCTAGTTAGTGCTGGCCTCTTGGACCTCACTTTTTCCATTGTTAAGCAGGTCTGAATGACCCTGGTGGGAAAGTCTGGGTGCCCTCCAGCTGCTGTTGATCGCAGACTGTGAGAGAGATGAGCGCAGTCAAGCTGGCCGTCAACCAAGGGCTGCATGGCTAGTCAGCTTCACCGTCCCTCTCAGGCTGCCTGTCCTCCGCTGGTGTTGCTTCATGGCAAGTGTGGTTTTCTGGCACCTGGAGTCTGGGGGGATCTTGTGTACCATTGTGGCTTGAGCTGCATCCTAGCGCCCTCTGGTGGCCTAAGGTAGGCACTGCTGTCTCACTCTAGTTCCCCACGTTGACAGCAGGGCTTTGCAGTGCAGCACAGGACAACATGGGCCCAGGTAAGGTGTTCTTGGCCTGGTCTTCCAGCTGCTTCTGTGCATGCTTTTGTTTTTCCTCAGCTGGCTCTGCTGTGATCTCTATGTAAAATGAGGGATTGTCAGGGTGACAGAGGACAGAATGGGGCCGGGGGGAACCGTAAGCAGCATCCCCTGGGAGCACTCTGGGTTGAAGAACTGCTCTGGTGCCGCCTGGATTGGGAGGCCCACGGGAGATGCACACGCGGAGGCTGCTTGCTTTGGGTTAGTGCACTTCACAGTAAGTAAATTCTGCCACCACCAAGAACAGGGGAGTCGGACTCCAGTGGCACATGCCTGTAATCCCAGCACTTTGGAAGCTGAGGCAGGAGGATCAGTAGTTTAAGCCCAGCCTGGGCGATAACTTTGTGAGACCCTTCTCAGAATAAAAAAAAAATGAAAAAAGCCTGGGAATATAGATCAGTGTGAAGACCCTGAGTTCGAATCCCAGTACCAGCAAAAATAAAAGGGTGGGGAGGAGCAAGAACTGGGCTCCTGTCTTGAGCAGAGGGAAAGCTGGGATGGCCAGGAGCCATTGGAGGACTTAGAAGCTGGTGAACAACTTGGTACAGGGTTGGCTGATGGAACAGAACGTAGGAGCCCAGCTCAGAGCAAGGGGCTAGAGCCAGGGGTGAAAAGATTTTGCGAGGCTCAGGGATCCCTGCGCATCTGTCTCTGGACAGCGGGCAGGCAGGGAACACCCGGAAGGCGTGCATCCTGAAACGTGCTTGTTACATCTCCAGGTTCCCAGGTCTCCAGCCTCTGTGCTGCCGAGCAGGAGGGAGCCCCAAACCCACTTCCTCCGTGTTTCCCAGGTCAATCTGACATGCCTGCTGCAGGTCAGGATGAGACAGCCAGAGGTCAAACTTCTTGTCAATGCTTGACCCCTGCGAATCCAGATCCTGGAAGCTTCTGGACTGAAGAGTCTTTCCAGTTTGCCCCTCCCACCTCCTCTGGCTAACAGAAGCCGAACCCCAGAGAGGGGAAGTGAGGTGCCCATGGCTGCGCAGCCAGCTTGCAGCCAGAGCGAACCAGAAGTGGGCTTGGGCTGCCCGCCCAGGCTCCCAGCCCCTTGTCAGACCTCAGGGTTCCCAGCTGTCTGTCAGGCCTTGGGAGGGGTAGGTGGCGCCTGCGGCAGAACAGGGGTCCTGGTCTCTGTGGGTGCCCCTCACCCTGCAGGTGCCCCAGAGGTCGCTGGGTTGATCAGAAGCCATCTAGGTCTCATGCTTGCCTCCTGCACGTGCGGCCCAAAGCGAAGCCCATGGGAGGGGGTGGCTCTGCTAGCGCACAGGGGAGGGATGCAGAACTCTGGCTCCAGCCCAAAGAGTGGGAGGCTCCGCTGAGTGCTGTCACATGGAGCGCCATCCAAACACCCAAGCCCTGCCCACAGCACCTCATTAGGCTGCCAGCGGCCATACAGGCTGAGCGGCAAGGTCGCTGCGGACAGAGGTGAGGTGAGGGTGCTCACCGCCCAGTCTGCTCCTGCTGCCCCCATGTGCCCGAGGCAGCTGCCTGCTCCAGCCTTGCCTCCGCCTGCAGCCGCCCTCCCTTCCCTGTCTCCCTGACTTCCTCTCTGCCCCCCACTTCCGCTCCCTGCTCTCTGGCCTGTTTGCTCTCCTTCCAGCCTGACTCCTTTGCAGAACGGGTCTGAGACCCATTTCTGGCTCCTCCTGCTGCCTAGTTCTGTGACCTTGGGAAAATTGCTGAATGTCTCTGTGCCTCAGTTTACTTATTGCAAAATGCGGCTAATAGATCTTTTCTCATACATGGCTTGCGAGGATCCAAACTGTCTACACTCGGTTGAGGGTTTGCTCCCCTGCCAGGCATTGTGCCTGTGCTTGGCACGAATTATTTTATTTAACTTCCACCCCTCCCCCCCCAACACACACACTTTATAGACAAGCAAAATAAGGCTCAGAGAGAAGTATAGGCTTGCTCCTTGGTGTCCAGCTGTAACTGCACAGGGGGGCTTACTGGCTGTAGGATCTTTGTTCTCTGCCAGGAGGTGGGGTGTTAAGAAAGCAGACAGGGCCACGGGCGGAGGGGTGATCTCACCAAGCAGGGAGGAGAGCAAGGCCAGGCCTGATCACATGTATATAGAGAAGTTAAGATCATCTATAGAGTGGGGAAAGTGGTAACCATCCTTCAAGCTCAGACTAGTCAAAAGTGCAGTGCCGGAGGCCCAGTCTAGCCTCCACCTTCTTCTTTGACCAAGCAAGGACTCAGGCTGCCTCCTCAGAATTGGAGCTTGTCTGCCTTATGGAGAGAGTCACCCACAGCCGGTACTGGTGGCTTTTCCCCCAGTCCTCTTACAACCAGCGTTACAAATCCCGGGCTCCGTGCCCAGGGATGGCAGCCTTCAGTTCCCTGTCAAGGACCTGAATTTACCTGTGTGAGTAATATGGTAACTTTATCTTCAGATGAACAGATCAGCTCAGAGTGGGGCCCAGGCCTGCCGGAAGCACACAGCCAGGGGGGCCTAGGCCCTCTCCCTCCCCACCCCAGCCCCAGAGGGGCAAGGCTGACTCTCCCCACAGCTGATGCCTTTGTTAGCATTGCAAAGTGAGCCATCCAGCCTGCCCTATGAGGTTGGGCAGATTCAAATCACTAGCTACTTATTCACCCTAATTGACCCTGCAGGGATCCCTCCAAACTTCTGAGTCTTTAGTTTCTTGGAGTTTCGTTCTGGCTTTTGAAAAATAAGACATTTATGCCAAGCGGGCGGGGTTATGAATCAATGCTGATCACTAAGGCAGAGGACCCGTGTGCCGAGTGGCTGAGCCACAGCACTCCTGAGCCCAGACATCCCACTAGCCCCATTCTAGAGACGAGGCTCATAAATGGCAGCAGTGGCAAGTGGAACTTGGGCATTTCTGCTCACTTCTGGGCTGGGCTCCATGCTAAGAACTTACTGCATAGCCAGTAAAACTGGCCGAGGTCTGTTTGCTATTCACTGGCCAGCACAGACCAGCCCTGTCAGGAGTAAGTTCTTTGTCAAACCAGGGAGCCCATTTTGGTCTTAGCAAGTATGAGGTTCATGTGGAATGTCTGGGATGGGGAGCTTGGCTCTGAGGCTTTGAGCGTTTTAGGCAAACAACTCTTCTATGCCTTAGTATTCCACCTGCAAAGTGGGACTGGTAACACTGCCTGCCTGATGAGCTACCATGGGTTGCCAGAGTAAGAAAAGGAAAGGGCTCACTGGATTTGGCCAGGATGTCACGAGTGACTCAGTCTCTCCTTGAGGTGGCTGGGGAAGTGACGGCAGATAAAGGAATGACCCAGGGGGTGAGGGTGATGCTCAGGGTGTCTTTGGGAGAAAGCAGAAGGGTGGCTAGGTTGGAGCTGAGCATGGGCTGGGGAGGGAGGTTCAAAGATGTCCCAAGAGGTAGGCATGTTTATTGATGAGGGGGTGGAGAAGAGACGATCAAGAGGGAAAGGGAAGGAAGGGAAGGGTCGAGTCTAGGTGTTGGAAAACAGTTGGGTCTTTCAGGGGAAGGCTGGCTGGTCTGTTCCGTGGTTGGGCATTCGGAGAATGGGGTGGGAGGCTTGGGAAACCAGGGTGGTGGGTGCTCAAGAATATGGCCACTTTGCGGTGGTCTGGGCAGAGAAGAAATTGCCCCCCAGAGGAGGAGGAAGGTGGGATGATGAGATTTGAGGAAGGTCAGCAGTTGGGCAGGTTGAGGATGGTAGATAGAGAAGCCAAAGCCATGAAGAGGAGACATGAGGAGTCCTGGGTGAGGACAACGGTGACTAGGTAAGGTGCGGAAGTGGGGAGTGTTGCTGAGGTTGAGGGACCCAGGAACCAAGATGCAGAGGGGCTGTGCGGTCAGGAGGGCAAACAAGGATCGAATGAGATCCGGTGGGGGCGGGGGGCGGGGGAGTAGGGGGCAGAGCTGACTGAGAGGGAGATGAGGAAGAGCGAACTCCTGTGCTCACATGCGGGGGTGGCTCTCAGTTCAGAGATGGAGAGATTATTCTATTTTTGACTTTTAGAATCAGAATCTTGGAATGGAGATGGGTTAGGATTCTATACGCATAGAGCCCTGATGGCCACCTCTGCCCTGGATGAATGCTGTGGGCCTTGCCTGGCTCCCCTCTGGGGCAAGGTCTCTGGGTTGGGCCTGTAGCTAAATTAATCTGCCTCTCCAGGGGTGTAGGCAGGAGACTCACCTGGGGATGGGGGTGGTAGGATGTGGCTGGGTTTCTTTCATGGAAAGTGGCCTCCCAGAAACAGTCCAATGAGGGAGAAAAGGGAAAAATCTGTCAGACTGGATGCTCTATAGCCTTGCCTTATGGATTTTTTTTTTTTTTTTTTTTTTTTTTTTTTTTTTTTTGGTACTGGGACTTTAACATTTACATATATCCCCACTCCTTTTAATTTTTTTTTTTTTAATTTTAAGACAAGAGTCTGACTAAGTTACTAAGTTGCTCAGCTAGGCTCAAAATTACCATTTTTCTGCCTCAGTTTCTTTGAGTGCTGGGATAACTCATATGTACCACCATGCTGAATTTACCACACTAAATTTAAAATTCCTTCGTATTAATTACTATTATTAATTGCTATTGCCCAAACCAGGGACTGGTGTTTGGCAGATGGGTCCTGGAGAGGCCAGCACCAGGGTTTTGTCCCTGTGTTGAGCTTTTGAGTGTGGGTAAACTCAGTAGTTTGGTTCTGGAAACTTTTCCAAAGCTGGACAGAAGCCAGAACTAGGGGAATATTCCTCTCCATGCCTGTCAGCTGTGTGACCCAGCAAATCTCTGAACCTTTCTGAGTTACTTTCCTTTCCTGTAAAATACTTAGTAATGGTATTACCTCATTGAATTAATTTATTCATGTGACTATGGGGCAGACATTTACTGAAGCCTGGTTGTACCGCCACCAGATGAAGAGAGACAAAACATGGATAAGGATCTGGGTTGGGGACAGGCACAGGGGGTCTGTGACCACCCACAAGATTCAGCTCTGTCTTAGCTGCCCCTCTTTCTCCCCACCCTGGAGGTCTGGTGGTGTCAGCAACCTGTGGGGCGAAGCTCGGGTGCCCTCTGGTGGCCACAGCCATCAGCTCACTGCCCCTCTTGGGACCTGGATCTCCAACGCTGAGTGGTGAGTGTAGCAGGAGCCTGAAGACCTCTACCAGCCTCTGCTGGAAGAACAGGTGGCGAAAGGCCTGCAACTTGTCCCTGGCCACACTGCCAGGATGGCCCTCCTCTAGCCTGGTGTCCTCACCTGGGTAGACCAAAGGTAGAGGCTGCAGCTGCTGTTTCCCCCCATACCCTCCCCTTGTAGACAGCTATTCCAGAGATTCCTCCTCCTGGCAGGACAGCCCAGGGCTCCCTGGGCCCAGCATGCCTGCTAGCTCATGGGCAGGCCTGGGAAAAGAAAGGCTGGTACAAGTGGGCGTTTGGCACTGCCAGGCCCAGGCATTTCCCAGATTCCAGCTGGCAGCCAGATTGGCCGCCCCTGCAGGCCACCCTGCAGGCCAGGTTGAGAGCTGGCTGCCCCCTGCAGGCCTAGCTGGGTGTGCTCTGGGCAGGACCTGTAGCCTCTTAGAGCCTCAGGAACCGAGTCCAGGGACCTGCTGTTTCTCTTAGGCTCTGGCTACAGTGGGCTGAGCCCAGAAGGCATAGAAAAAATTCCTGACTGAAGACCGGCCTGTTCTCTGCGTGCGTGCGTGCGTGTGTGTGTGTGTGTGTGTGTGTGTGTGTGTGTGTGTGGTGTGGCTGTGTGGTGTGTATGTGTGTGTGTTTGTGTGTGTGGCTAGTCAGGGTGTACCTCTCCATGTGACCACCTGTTCATTTGCAGGAATTCATACTTCATTTGTTCCCTATTGGCCACAATTTCCACGCGTCCCCATCCCAACTCATGAAATGCTTACAGGCCGACAGACCAGAACATAGGGAAATGTGGGAGGTGCTAAGGGCTTGTTGAGCCGGGCAGAAGGGCCTCCCGGAAGGCCCGTCGTGGCTTGTGGCACCAGGTGAGTGGTGAGAGTCAAGTGGAAGCAGGTGGGCCAAGCAGGAACACACGGTGCAGGCACCAGGCCACCTGTTGGGCTTCACGATGTCCTCAAGGCCAGAAGTAACCTTTTTTTTCCAGATGAGGTAAGAGCCCAGAGAGTTGCTGTGAGTCATCCAAAGTCACAGTCACAAATGGCCCACCCAGGGGTCAGTCCCAGATCTGGCGGGCTCTCAAGCTTTCCCTTTCCCTCCTTCCCTCCCCCGTCCTTCCTTCCTTCCTTCCTTCCTTCCTTTCTTTTTTTTCTTTCTTTCCTCCAGTACTGGTTATCAAACCAAGGGCCTTTATATTCGACTATACCCCCTCGATTTTTTTTGTCTTTTATTTTGAAACTGGGTTTTCCTAAGTGGCTAAAATGCCCAGGTTGAATTTGAACTTGTGATTCTCCTGTTTCAGCTTCTCGGAGTGCTGGAATTACAGGCCTGCATAACCTGTGTTTTAAAGGATTCCAGGGAGGTGAGCATGCCACACTCAGTAGCTGCAGGGGTGAGGTTATGAAAGACAGAGTAGTAGTAGTGGGGTGGTGACGTTGAGCATAGTCTGGGCAGATCTGCGTTCTAGAAAGATCCTCATGATAGCTAGTGGGGTGTGTATTTGTGTTTAGGTATTACATAGGTGTGTATGTATACGTGTACATGTGTGTATACATGTGCATATGTGTATGTGTATTATGTGCACTTTTGTATTATGGATGTATAGGTGTGCATGTATGTATAAACTTGTGTATGTGTGTTCATATATGTTTGTATATGTACACGTACACATGTGTATTAGTGTACATATGTGTATATATACATATGTATGTATATATGAATGTGTATGGTGGTGGCAGGGGCTACTCAGACCAGGAAAATTGGTGGCAGTCCTAAGGGACGTCAATGAGAGCCTGGAGTTTTGTGGCTGAGGGTGAGGAATGAATGAATTCTACCCATTGGCTGGTGAGCTGGGAGGGGCGTGGGCAGGCCTGGGTGTGGGGCTGAGCAGGAGGAGGCAACAGGTGTCTGGTGGGGGAAGGGGTGATGGGGATTTGAGACATTCTTTGAGGTGAGGAGAAGAGCAGCCAGAATGGGTAACGAGATTAGTCTTGGGCCGGACCGCATGAAGCAGGGCTCCTGCTGTCAGGGTGCTCTGAGTGACACACACATGTAAGCACACGCACCCACCTTTCCCTAGGTGCTTGATCAGCACCCATCTTGGCAGCTGACAGAGAAGAGCCAGACGGGTCTGGAGGGTAGTGACGGCATCCTGCCTGAGCCCTGGGGCCACGGGGGTGGGGGTGGGGCTCATTGTGGACCTCATCCTATCCGAGGCTCCCGTCTAGCCAGGTTCCCTGAGAGGCAAGGGCACCATGCACAGGGCATGTGGACCAAGCCTGCCCAAGTATCAAATACCACCCCAGAATGTGTCCTTGTACCACAGGCTCTCTCCTTCTGGCAGTGGGCTCACAGCCCCTACCCGTAGCCGGAGTTCTCCCGATCCATCTGGGATTCCTCTAGAGGGACTGTAGGTTGCTAACGTCACAGTCTCTTTCCCTGGGGAGAAAGCCAATTGGATCCCCATCAGCTTCTTAAAGGGTTGAGCACTCTGTACCCATCCGGCACCCCACCTGCTTTTTCAGGCTCTCACCAACACTGCCAAGCAGATCCTGTCTGATTTGCTAAGTCGCCTTGACCTTCTGTAAGCTTCAGTTTCCTCATCTGTCCAATCTGGTTAGATAGTTTCAACACGGCAGATCTATGGTAGGGCAGGTTCCTGTAATAAGGGAGGGCACATTCCTCAGAGGAAAAGGGTCTCATGTCCTCCTATCAGGGTCCTCCCTGCAGTGTGGGGGGCCGCCTGTCAAGGGCTCTGTGGGCCCCTCCCTGGGCCCCTCTTTGGCAGGCTGCCAGCAGCTCTTCCAGGCTAATTAAGTTATTTAGAAGCAGATGTGGAAGGTGGATTAGTGAGCAATCGGCTGCAGAGCTGTGATTGTGCCAGCTCTCAGCCCCCACCCTGGCGCCCAGGAGCTCCGGAAACGCCAGTGAGCACAGGCCTCCCTCCACAGGTCTGAGCAGCAAGTGCCAGGCAGGGCCTCTCCTGGACTGGGCATCTGCTGCATGCTGGGACCCTGCTGTTCTGTCACCTGTCTTGCCTCCAGAGCACACATCACAGCCCTCCTGGGCAGCAGGGGTGAGTGGTGGCCATACTTGCTTGGTCAAAGATGAGAGGTCAGCTTTATAAGGGATCTGAAGCCCCTCCCGGCCCACCCTGGCTCTCTGGTCTGTAACACAGCAGAACTGTGTTTCCAACATCTGTGAAATTTAAGTTGCAATAGAAGCTCTCAGTCCTTGCTTGTGGCAGCCAGCTGCTCTTCAAGAGGAACAGGCAGAGTTTTGTTCACATTTAGCAGATACGGAGCTGAGCAGCCAGAGTTTACAGGGAGGTAGGTAGGGGTGGGGGTATATAGGAACCCATCTCCATGCTGCCTCTACCCCTTGGCCGGTGGCCATGGCCATGGTAAGACCCTGTGTGTGCCATGCCCCATATCAGTATATGGTGCTGGGAGGCCAGTGTGAGCAGGGAAGCATGGCTTCTCTCATCTCCCAGGCCTCAGTTTCCTTTAATACAAAATAGGGGTGACGGTGGCTTGCATTTTCGAAGGTTCTTGTGAGTCTTGGAATAAAGCAGCCACCAGGAGGAGGTGCCCATGAGAGGCATAGCCTAGAAGGTTGGCCCTGATTTTGCATCCTTCTTGCAGACTTCCCTGTGAGTCGGGAGAGCTCACCTGGTCCCACCTGTAGGGCCTTGCCTGGTCTATTGAGTTGTTGAAAAAAAGTCATAAAGTAGTATTTTTTTCTATATTTTCCAAAATTCATTTATTTATATAAAGAACAGAGGTCGATCAATGATCTCTGTTCCATAACCTTTGGCCATCTTTCGGTGAGCTTCATAATTCCTTGTGCACAGAAGGACCTGTCTTTATTGGTGAAAAACTGAAAAAAGTGCTGATTTACAGCTTCACCTAAATTGAACGCTGTACCGTGCGAGGAGTTTTGAAGGAAGTGAAACAAGTGGGAGTCTGACAGCGCAAGGTTGGCTGAGTGTGGTGGGCGTGACAACACATCCCATCCAAGCTCCAATAATTTTTGACGGGTGATCAGACTTGTGTGTGGTCTTGAATTTTCATGATGGAACACAACTCCTTCACGATTAATAAGCTCTTGATGATGGATTTCTTCAAACTGTCCAACTGCCAACAGTACACATTCAGATTGATTGTTTGATTCCTTGGTAGGAGCTCAGAAACCATGACACCTTTAAAATCCCTCCATACCGAGAGCATAACCTTCATCTGATAAATGTCTGCTTTGGATGATGTTTATGGCAAATTATCATGTCGGACCATTAATGGGCAACATTGTTGTAAACAATCCATTTCTCATCACCAGTTACCAGTCACTTCAAAAAAATAATTTTCCTCATATTTTAGGAGCATATTGCAGATGTTTATATGCACTGTCAAATGAACTTCTTTGAGTTTACAAGGAGCCCAAATATTGAACTTGTTTATGTACCCCAGGTTCTTCAGTGGTCACAAAATCTTGTGTGGTGGATGGTCAATGTTTCTGCAATCTCTTATGTCATGAAATGTGGATTTGACTCAATCAATGCCTTTATTTTGTTGTCATTGACCTCAGTGGGCCTTTCTGACCAAGGAACATCATTGAGATCAAAAGAACAGCGTGGAGTTTTATGAACCATTGTTGGCCCTGTTGTTCTTATAGAGCATTGTCACTGTAAACTGTATGCAACTTTTCACAAGCTTGATATGTATTCTTCCCTTTACAGAAGTAAGACAGTAAAATATGGCAAAAATGTACAGTGTGTTCTTCTATTTTCAACTTATAAAATCTCTAAATTTCATCCAAATCATTCAATTTTGTTTAAAATGAAGCTAGAACTGGCAGCTGTCAAATGACCTAGCAATAACATAGATACCTTAAAAATGAACTAGTGCCATCTGTTGCAGAAATGCATCGTGACTTTATGACAACCTGCTAATAGCTAGTGTCAGGCGGGGGTCTTGGGACAGGGCAGGGCTGTGGTGGCTGAAGGCTGTGTGCTCCCAGACAATCGTGTCATTATTTTTGAGAGAAGCCATGCTGCTGGTAGCTTCAGAGATGGTGGAGATGTGTTGCCTGGTCTCCAGCTTCTGCCAGGGGCTGGGTCAAGGAGGTGCTAGAGGCTGGTCAGCCTTGGCTAAGGGATATGTTGAAGCCCAAGGCTCCCCAGGAATCTAGGAAAGCACACTGGATCCCATGCCCTGCCCAGATGTTCCCACTTCTTCACGATGCCTCCCGCTGGCAGCAACTTGTACCCCACCCTCTCTTTGCTCCCTGACCTCCAAGGGCAACAGACCTACACACTACTCAGCCTATAGAGCATCGATAACTGCAAAGCTTCATGGTCACATTTGTGAACCTGTGCACACGTGTCACATGAGACCACTCACACAGTGCACCTACTTTGCCCAGCCCTGTCTTACCTGTACACCTTCCCCTGTCCCCCACGCCTCCTCCACAGGGTGCTGGAGACAGAGAAAGTCTCTTGCCCAGGGTCACATAGCTCCTACATTTTCTGGTCCTGGAGAACTCTGGGCCCCTCCCTAAGCTGGCTAGGGAAGAGTCAGGGACCAGATGCATAGAATAACGTGCACTTGCAGGTGCCTTACCATCCTGTCTGGTGGCACTGGGATGAGGCAGACTATGAGGGTCAAAGGCAATGCTGGCATGGGTGAAGCTGGGATTCCAAGGGTGGGGGAGGCCTGCAGGATCCTAGCTGTCTGTCAGTTTGCCAGCACCCATCCGGGGTGATGGTGCTTCCACAATGTTCACAGCTGTCTTCCCTTTTCCTTTCACTCTCTGGGTTGGCTAATGTAGGTGCAGGTGCCTGGCGTGTACTGACAAACTCTCCCCAAGCAGGGCATCCTTGCCTCCATAGCCTACCTCATGTCTCCTGCATCTTCAGGCCCTCCAAGCATCTTTCCCCTCGTGCCCCAGAGTGGCCTTTGCGCCTGAGCAAAACCGAGAAGCGAGTGTCAGGTGATCTGGGCCAGCTCCCTGTTGTCCTTCCTCCATCTAGACCCACAGCCTCTAGAACTGTATGGCCAGGAGGGGCACCCATTTAAGCCTAATTCAAATGCAACATGAAGAACCCCACTTCCCAGTCACGCTGTCATGTGTCGGCTGCTGATGCACTGGACTGCACAGATATGGAACACCCCATCATTGCCAAAAGTCCTGCTCCCCTTTATTTCCACCTCAGTCCTCCTCCTTCCATCTCCTGAGTTTCCAGATCCTCCCAGTCCTCCCAGCCGATGTGTACATCACTTGCACTACAAGGCCCCAAGTGCTCCTCGCTTTCCTCTTTCCCCAAGTCCTTCTATTTCTACCTCCCTCTTCTGCTTTCCTTCATTCTTTCTTGGTCCCTTTGGATGGCCCAGAATTCCCTCCACCCAGTTCCCATGGTTTTCCCTGTAGGAGTAGTGCCCATGGCAGACACATCTCAGCTATCCAGCATCCACCACAGGGCTGGTCCCAGGGCCATTGGTAATCATCCTCATGACCAACTAAATGAATGCCCAGTGAGACCCAGATCTCTTCTGTTAGCAAACGATTCCCCCTGCTTGCCTGCCTCTGGCTGTGGGGAGCTTGCGCCCCGATGAAGAACCCGTTGGTATCTTCCAATGGGTGCATCTCTCCAGAAGTCATGGTGCTGTGGTTTGGATCTGGAATGTACCCCAAAAGCCTCATGTACCTATGGATACTGTGTAGGGCTGGGAGGTGGGGCCTGGCTGGAAGGGGCAGGTGCTGGGGGCTTAATCTGGAGGGGCGTGTGCTGGTTCTGCCCCTTCCCCCAGACTGGGCTTCCTGTTTTGCCATTCCTTGAGGACGTCTGCCTCGGCCTCTGGCCTTGCTATGTGACTCTACCATTTTCCAGCCACTTGCCTGTGAATGAACTGTGACCTTCTGAAAGTGTGAGCTAAAATAAATCTTTCCTCCCTAAACTTGTGAATGTCAGTATTCTGTCCCAGGAGCAAAAATGTGACTAAGACACCTGCCTTTCAGTGAGTTTGACGCTGCCTCTTGAGCCACACAGAACAGACTGCTCTCTTCCCCCCACCCCGCAACATCTACTCGCTGACACCTCCACTGCTCTGCGCTCTGGCTGAGCGACGCAGGTCTGGCTCCGGCCCGCCTGCTCCCATCAGCACACCCCAGCCTGCTGACTTCTTTGCTGTATGTATACACACGGTGCTTGATTCTCTGCCCGGCACCTTTGCCCTGCCCGCTCTCAGCCCTCGCCAGCCCCTTTGTGTCTGTCAGAGCCGCACAGACAGCTTCCTTCTCAGCTGAAGTGAGCACCTGCCCCCACCTGGTCAAGTCCTGTCCATCTCCTCTAACTCTTCTCATTGCTTTCAGTGCATGTTTGCTTCTCTCTGCCACGAGAACACAGGGCTGTGGGAATGGGCCCGCTTCAGCCATGCAGACTTTAACAGGGCCTGGGGCTTGATGACACTTGGCTGTCTTGTTCATGATTGCCCCTCCATGCAGAGGCCAAGGAGCCATATGGGCTGAGCTGGGCTGCTGGGTCGCACGGTTGGCCTGCGAGGCCAGGGACTCAGCCAGTCCTTTCCTAGGAGACCGTGAGATGTATGTAGCAGATCTGAGAATGCTGGTCTCACCAGCTCAGGCCTGACTCGTGGCTTTCCCCAGAATTGAAGGCCCCTTCCCTCAAGACTCTCTCACCCTCGCCCCATGAGTACAGAGTCTCTCCTGTCCATAGCTTTATTCTAGTCTGTGGGGGAAAGCAAATCTACATAGTCTGAGCGCCCACTGTGAGCCTGGTGAGTTTCCGTGCTCTCCTGATAATCCCATGGTTGGAGACCTCACTTAAAGGATGATGGATCTGTGGCTTCTGGGAGGAGCTGCTGCTCTTATCCACACACACAGCTGGGAAAGGTAACTCATCTCAGTGCTGAGCACCCAGGTCACTGGCAGCTACAACTGGAGGTTTGTGGATGTCACAGGCAGCTCATCCTGGAGACTCAGAAATAGGCTTTGGTTTCCTAAAGGAAGAGGCTGTCCTTGAGACCTGATTCCAAGGTTGTGAGTCTCCACAGAGGCTGCCAGCCACCGTCAAGAAGAAGCAGCCTTGGGCCTCTGTGCTTTACCGTGTGGTTTCTCTGGATTTTCAGCTTTTTTGTTTCCAGGTGTCTCTGAGAAGTAGGGGTCATTCTCACTCCCATTTACCCCTGAAGAGAGGAAAACTCAGAGAAGGCAGAGGAAGGCAGAGGAAGCTGGACATGCCGCTGAGGTCGTCTTCATGAAGGTTCTCCTGTGTCGACTGCTTACACAGAACACTACAGTGGCACCAAGGACACGGCATACACTGATCCACTTCATGTTTACATGGCCTAGGGAAGGAGGTGCCATTATTACCTCCATTTTCCCAGTGAGCAAACAGGCTCAGAGAGGTTAAGTGATTTGCTCAAAATCACAGAGCTAGTCAGTGGCAGAGACAGCATGACACTCGTGTCTCTGACTGTGCAAGTTCCATCCGAATTCTGTTGCTTAGATGAGGCAAACACAAGCTTCGGTCTTCTCAAGGGCTCCAATGCTCTTTTGGGGGCCACTGAGTGAGACCCCTCAATCTTGTGAGCCTTAGTAGAAGATGTAGTCCTTCTGGAATGGTTTCTGGCCATTCCCAGGACAAAGAATGAGGTGCTTCTGGGATGAGGGGACACTTTTCCTGATGGTCTCCACTGTCATTGGTCAAAGAATTACCTTCAAGATGATCTTGGCATTACAACCTTCCACATTCTTCTTAAACCTGACCCACTGATCATACTACTTGTGAGAAATCAACCTAAGGGAGAATTTCTGAATAAGAAAAGGAGTTTGGCACAAAAGTACTTAAAACAGGGTTGTTTAGGAGGCAAGATTGTGAGACTCAGAGCAAGCTCTAGGTGAAGAGGTGACTTGGAATGAGCGGGATACACTCATAGAGTTGGAAAGGCACGACCAGGAGACACCGGGACACACTTTTAAGCTCCAGAACATTTTGGAATGGAAGGAAGTCTTCAGAATGCTGACAATGCTTATGGTGACGCAGGCCAGATGGCTTTTCTATTTCTATGCTTTTTAGTTATTGCTGTGTTTTCCAAGTTTATTTAAACAAATATTAATTGTATTAGTTTGGGCTCTTACAAAAGGCAGAATTTATGGAAATTACAACAAAAAGGATCAATTTGGAAGGCTTACAAGTCTGAGGACAGAGATAGTCCAAGATGGCGGCCTACACGTGCAAGAGCTGGAGGGTTCAATGGCTATTCCGCTACAAGTTAGAACACCTGTTTGGGACTGCAGGACAGCTGTGAGAGTCTGCTGCAGATCTTGGTTGTTCAAAGAACAATGGCAAAAACCGGAGACTGAAGATTGGTGATGGGCAGACAGGCGCAAGTCCAGACTGGAGCGAATCTGTGATGAAGATCTGTGGTGTGCAGCAAGTTAGTGTTTGTAGACAGTTGCAAAGGCGAAAGCTTTCCCAGAGGATAAATCTGTAACAATCTTTCTCCTTTCTTCCTTTTATATAATTCCAGTTCCCAGTTGGGACTCCCACATCTGGGTGGGTGTTCTTCCTTCATTTGCTGGCCCACAAATCACTCACACTCCAATCCAGGCTGGTTCCTAATTGCTTAACCTAGGCATGGTTCCTAAACCTTAATCCAGGCATGGTTCCTGATTGCCTCGAGTTGACATAACCTCTCCAATAGTCACATTAATTTTACAGTGTGGAAGGGGATAGAGAAATTGTGAGAGTAGGATGCAACTAAGGCTACTTCTAGAAGGCAGGGCACCGAGTGCTCTGGAATCGGACATATCTGATTTTTCACTGTGTGATCTTGGACCAGTGAATCAACCTCTCTGAGCTCTTTTTTTTTTTTTCCTGTACTCATTTTACACGGTTAGTTTGAAGCAGAAAGATAAAGAAACTATACAACAACTCTAAAAATTCCCCATGTGTTCTCACAGGCCTACGAGGGAGCCTGAGGCTCTGAAGATGTAAATGACATAGCCAAGATTCCTAGTACTAAGCAGTAAATGAACGTGACTCCCTCTCACTAGCTGCTACATCCCCACCAGAGAGCAATAAATGGCCTTTGCAAGGGAGAGAACAGGGCGATGGGCAGCCAGTCTGGTCCTGCCACCTGCCTGCTCCAGACCATGTCCTGTCACCCTGCTGACTTGTCTGTTAACCTTGTCTGTGGCAGAAATAGAGCCTGGTGAGGTCAAGCTCTGGATCTGGCACCAGGAGGCACTCAACTGAGGCTAACCAGAAACAGGTGGGCACCTAACCCCACCCAGCTGTGTGGACTGCAGGAAGTGCCTCTGCCTAGCCTGGAAAACAGGGTGAGGGTGTCTTCTCCCCAAAACCTCCATGCCTGACACAAAGCCTGGCCTGAAGCAGGGGGTTGGGAAGTGTTTGCTTAGCACACAGCCAACCCAGCAGGTGGCTGAGGTCTCAGACCCATCCCAGGCCCTACAGCTTCCTCTTGCCATGGCGGGTGTCTCCCTTCCTGTACTAGTTGGGTAACTGCCTTGACCTGTGTGGGAAGGCAAAGGAACCTGAGTCAGTAACTTGGGGGCAGGGACATCCACAGAGATGGTCCCAGGATGTGACTATCTATTCTCCTCGGAAGGACTTCAGCCGCTTCTCATGGACACTCAGATATATTGAGGCTCAAAATATTCTGCGGAGGCAGTGTGGAGCATCTTCACTTTCCAGAGGCAGAAACTGCAGCTCAGCCAGAAAGGCCTTGCTTGCTATATGCCAAATCACATCCTCCTACACCCAAATGACCCTTAATGAGGACATATTGGGGTTCAACGAGGCCATAGAGCTGGGCCTTAAGCATACAGAAAGCCTACAGAAAGAGACCAGAACTCCATTTCTGCTATGAGAGGGCATAGCCAGAAAGGTGGCTGAGTACCCTTAAGCCAGGAAGGGAGTCTTCACCCGAAAATGAGCTCTAACAGCCTGTCTAACTACGGACTTGTGAGAAAATGAATTTCTGCTGCTTAAACCACCCTGTCTATGATATTTGTTATGGCAGCCTGAGCTGACTAAGACTTGCCCAAGGCCGCGAAGGAACTATGGTTCAAACTCTGGTGTTCCAGGTGTGGATACCTATCTCGTGCTTGTCCATGATACCACACTGGGTCTCTCATTCTCTGCTCCAGGGCTATGAAGCCTTGGTGATCTCTACACTCATCTCAGGACAAGGCACTCTGCGGGCCACTGGGCTGGATTTCTGCTGCGCCAGCGCCCCCTGCTGGCCTGAATGACTTCTGCCATATCACTGACCCCGGAGGCTCCCTCCCTCCGGATCCCGCCCTCTAGCCCTGGGTTGCTTTGCCATCCTTTGGGGTCTACACAGCATCAACTGCTTCTGCCCAGCTAGACCTTTCCATTTGCCTGCATGGGCAGGCCTCCTCTCTTCCCAGGCTTGACTCCTTAGACCCTTCCATGGCTTGTTGAGTCTCAGCCCTCTCTGTTCAGATCTCTTCTGAACAAAGGGCCCAGAAAGTCAAGCACTGGCCAGAGTCCCCTCTAATAAAGCTTGACAGAAGGACTTGGGGCAGTGACTCAATTGACCTAGGAGTCTTCTGGACTCAGGGTGCTGCAATGAGTCCTGGGTAGGCAGGGACTAATTGGGACATTTGGGTGGAAATGAAGGCCTCAGAAGCTTTCTCCATACCCACCTTTCCTCATCCTGTTCCCCTCGGTCTCACTCCTGCAACTAAGGGCCCATGGTTCACTACCTCTACCTAGGCTCCCTGGACTCCTCTAGCTCTGGGAGAGTGTCCTGGAACTTGGGGACCAGCGATGCTTGTGTCCCATTTGCCCTATGAATCATCTTGTGAGTGCTCGGTCTCTGGAAGAGTATGTAAAATCGGAACCACAGTACTTCTTTTAGATTTGAAGCCCAAATAGAGGATTGAGTGCACAGCTGGTGTCAGTGCATGTGTGTGCAGTGGACACAAAGGTGAGGATATCGGTGTCCTTAATGGCAGGATAGGGGAGGACATGGATGGTCTTCGGGATGCTTTTGCTTCCCCTATCAAGGAGTCCTGCCACATGCCCATCCTGATGCTAACGCGCTTGCAGAAGCCCCTCTACATAGAGAAGGACTGCCTCTTGGGCAGGTTCAGGTGTCCTGGGAGCAGCTCCAGGTGGGAAAAGCAGGTAGGATAGATGAGGCAGATGGATTCTGATCTTGGTTCCACCATGTGTTTGCCCTAGAACTAACTGCAGGCAAACTGCTTTCCATTGTCTTAGCCTCCGTTTCTGCTGCTAGAAATGGAGCAATGACTCCTAGCCTGTTAAAGGGGTCATGGAAACAGCACAGCTGGGTAGGTGCCTCATGCCTACCCTGCCACACAGGTCCAGGCTGCCTCTTACAACCCTGTCACCTCTAGGTCCCCAGCTCCCCAAAAAGAAGCTCTCACTCAACCCATCCTCCACTCGTGGCCAACCTCCTTCCCACAGAGCCCCCACCTCAACAGCTATCCATAATTTATACACTGCAGAGATAGCGACTTGTGGCTTTCCTGACTTCTCTAACTTGCTACCCATCTCCTAAATCCCTCTCCAGGTCGCAGAGGACCCTTACACATCTCAGGTGCCCCCCTCCTGGTCTGTCTGTTGGGCAGGTCTCACCTCCATGTGCCTCCCTTCCATCCCTTTCTCCTGCACGGCAGCAAGACACCTTTACTGGAGACATATATCATTCGCTTCCTGAGGTCCCCCAGTGCCTCTCCCTTTGTTATTACCTGACTCCAAGGCCCTATGTCACTTGGGTGCCTGATCTCACTGAGCCATTTCAGGCCCTTCCCATCACTTTGAACTCCAGCCTGCCTAGACTTCCCTGTTGGCCTTTTCCCTCTATCTGGAATCCTTTCCCTGAACCCCTCCCCCAATACCTGCAGCTGCCCACCTGCTCTCCAGATCCCAGTCCAGGAACAATGCTATAGTTTTGAATTGTTACCCAAGAACTCACATGGTAGAGGTCTGATCACCAGCTAGTGGCATTATTGAACAGTAGTAGAACTTTGAGGGTGGGGGGAGGGACCTAGTGGAAGGAAGTTAGGTAGTTAGGTCATTGGGGTGACCTTGATAGGGACACTGGGACTCTGGCCTCTCTCTCTCTTTTGGTTTCCATCTACCATCAGGTGAATAGGCCTTCTCTACCATGCATTCCTGCCACGAGGTACTGGGCCCCACGGACCAAAGGCAACAAGGCCGTGCAACAGATGGAACCAAACCATGTGAACCAGTGAGACAGAATAAATCTTCCTTTAAGTTGATTATCTCAGTTTCTTTGTCACAGTGATGAAATGCTGGCCAGTGTTCATAGCACCTCAGAGAGGCCTTCCCTGGGACCTGGGCTGGGTTAAACCATTTCATTACAAGCTCCCACAGCCTGAGGGCTTTTCCGTGTGCCCTTTTATGGTTTATGGTTGAAAGATCCTCCAGGAAATCCCAGGGTTTTTTCTGCCCTACGGGCTACTGCAGCTCCCTGAGAACAGGGCATGTCCCTGCCTGTTTGCCATTGCTTGTCAGTCCCCCCTTCAGCATCTGGAATGAAGTAGGTGATCTATACACACAAGCTCGTCCTGTTTAAGCCCCTGGTGGCACTTACTCTGTGTCCTGGGTTTTGCACAGGCTGATCAGGCTGGCTGTGGTTCCTGTGCTCTCAGTGTGGTAGAAAGACTTTAGTCTGAAAGTTGGGAGTCTAGACTTCTCATCTTGGTCCTGCTGTGTGATGCTGTGACCTCACCATCAGATAAAGTGGCTGTGTTGTGTGTGGTCAGGGTGGTCCCTTTCCACAGGATTGGTTGAGATAGACTTTCTTGGATGGGACAGGGCCTGCACAGGGTCTTAAGGGAAGGGCAGGTTTAAGTGAGGTGGGTCAAGTGGGAAAGGCACTTTTAGGTGGGGGCACAACATGGGGCAAGGTGGGAAAGAGTATGCACTGTAAGATGTATGTACACGAGACAGAGGGTGGATAATAGGGCCATTGATGAGAAAAGGGTGACAAGCAGGAGGGAATCCCCCTCCCAAGGTCCAAGGGGACCCCACCTGACTAGGATCTTGGTCTCTTCCCTGAGAGAAAGGGCCCAAAGTGAAGTTGCCTTAATTGTAGGCCCTTTAATTACCCGCAGGTCCCGCCCCTCCCGCCTCTGGCTGGTGGGTTAGTTTCCGGCTCCCCCGAGCTGTCCTGTTAGCAGTCTTGTCTCCCTGTAACAGACAGCTCCCTCATCAGATAGCAGTGAGTCCTCTGGGGGAATCAGAGGCTCCTACCTGCCGCCCCTCCATGGCTGGGAGATGGCATCACCGCCCAGGAACGCTGCACCCAGGCCCCCTCCCATTCCCCATAGCTTATCTAGTCTGGAATCTTGTGTCTGGCTCTGCCATCTCCTGCCCTGTGCCGCCCTCTGCCACCTGCAGCCCCACACTGTCCCCCAGAGCTGGCTCCTTGGGTGGCGTGCAGCTGACGGGCCATCAAGACTGGTGTCTAGAGCCCATTTATGCCCAGGCTAGACCCTGATTCCAGGAGGTGGGCGGGTCGGGGCTGAGTCGCCAGGATCTCCGGACTGGATTTGCAGAGCTGAGGTCAGAATGGGCGGGAACTTGCTGGTGGGAAGAACCAGGGTCCTTGCACCAGCGGGGACTAGAGAGCAGATGGAGCATTGGGAACACTTAGCCTGCGCACCAGCCGAGCCCAGCATCCAGTCACAGGTAAAGGGACAGGGCAGGTGATCCCGCCACTTGAGTGTGGGGGAGAGAGAGGCACGCTTTGAGTGGTGGGCGGGGCCGGCCACGCCTTCAACCTTCCCGCTTCTCTCTTCTTCCTATGCTTCAGCCCCTCTGCTTTCCTTTCCGTTCTTCCAGAATTCCACGTTTTTTCCCTGCCCCAGGGCCTTTGCTCTTACCGTCCCTTCTGCCTGTCCCCCTCTTATCTCTGGTCTGCACGCAGCTGGTCTCTTTCAGGTTCCAGCTCACACATCACTCCCGCAGCGTCCTTCCCTGACGTCTCGCTGCCCGTCACTATCAAATCCTCTGCCCTCGTTCTCTTCATAGCATGTGCACTGATGCCAGGTGACTGTGCTCACAAGTCTAACTTTTTCTTATCTGTCTTCCCCACTAGAGTATAAACTCCACAAGAACAGGGGCTGTGTATACTCGTTTGCAGGTCCTTCTAGACCCGGGCACATAGTCTGTGCTCAATAAATTTGAAAGCACTAAAAGCCAAGATAATTTATCATTGTCAATTTTCAGGTTTCAGATACTTCAAGATGTTTACCAGAGCTCTGCCTTTGCATATGCCATTCCTTCTGCCTGGAATGCCCTTCCCTCATCTCCATCCTGGGCTTCCACACCTGGGTCAGAGCAGCAGAAGAGCCCTGGCACGAGTGTCGATGACCTGTCAAGGCAAACCTGCGGTGAAGTCTGCAACTTTCCGCTGTCAAGTTTAATGCCTATTGCATTAGCCTGCTCAGGCCAGAAAGCTCTTCCTTCTTCATGAGAGTAGTGGGGTGCTTCCTGACTGCCAGCTCTGGGAGACCACAGCCTCCAGGAGAGGGTGAGTGGGAAAAAGTGGGGTTCAGAGCCCACTGAACTGAATAGATCCTGGTTCATTCAGGAAGCTGGAAATAGCGGCTGTGTAGTAACAAAAGAAGCCAGCTCAGCAGGAGATGAGCTGCCTAGCGGGGATATAAAGTTCCCTAGCTGTTTCATCCTTCTCCCCAAGCCTCTGCTTCTCCGTAGGAAGAAAGAAAGTGTGGCCACTCTCTACGGCCCTCTCCTGCAGCACTCAGTGGAAACACTGGAAAGTTTCTTTGGGGCTAACTTCAGTCCACCTTTATGTAGGTTTTAGCTCCTATCATTCTTAAACACAAGAGATAGATTGGTCACTTCTGTGTGCAGTGTATTTTCCACTTCAAAATTCATTCGTTCATTCATTCATTTCCTAAGTACCCTCTGCGTGTTGGTCACTGGGCTGGGCAGTGAGGACGGTGCCTAGCCGGTGCAACTCAATGCTAGAGTGACCCAGAGCGCTGGAGATGGGGTGGGCATTGGGCACATAGTTCCCAGATGGTTTGAGTGCAGTTGGTCAGTACTGAGACTGGGGTACAAATGACAGGAGACCCTGGGATGCTGAGCCTAGAAGGATGTGGAATGTACATAATTCGGGAAATTTAATAATAATAGAAATATTTAGGATTTATCAAGTATTCACATATCTCAATCCCCTAATAGTCCTAATTTTACAGATGAAGAAATTGAGCTCCAGAGAAAGGAAAGGCCAAACTAGGGATTCCACCTACCCCAAATCCTTCAAGGCCAGACCTGCCTTTGCCCTCCATGGGGCAAAGGTGCCTTACATCAGCCCTGGCTGTCCTTGTCACTGCACAATGACGTACTCAAGGGCCATATTTTCATAGGATGCTTAGAGGCGGCTTCTGAAAGACTCTAAGTGTCTGATCTGGGAGATAATTCATGGATCACTGCCTATCTCTCACTGCCCATAGAAGAGAGAACAGAACTGGAGCCAAAGCCAGGCCTCCCAGCTGCTGGCCGTGCCCGCTCTATGCCCCATCCAGGGCTGGACCTTTCACAGACATGCTGTCATTGAAGACTGATTATAGGCCATGAAGGAAAGAGTGACCCTATTTCACAGATGCTGAAACAACGCCCAGGCTGAGGTTGCTTAGCTAGATGAAGGCCTACCAGTGGAGTGGGACTGAGCTGAAATCTAATTTGAAAGTACCATTACCTCTGTGTGCCCAGCTCTTTACAACTTGCAAAGTTCTCTCAATTCTTTAGCTTATTAATTTTAGTATTGTTGTGGTTTGGATGTGGAGTGTCCTCTAAAAGCCTCATGTACCTATAGATACTGCGTACTGTTGGGAGGTGGGGCCTGGTTGGAAGGGACGGGTGCTTGGGTCTTGACGTGGAGGAGTGAGTGTTGGTTCCACCCTTTGTCCCTGAGTTGCGTCTATTCTGCCATGCCATAAGGAGCTCTGGCTACAGCTCTGCCATGTGATTCCATGATTTTCTAGCTGCCCACTGCGAATGGACTGGGATCTTCTGAAACTGTGAACTGAAATAAATCTTTCCTCCCTAAAGTTGTGAATGTCCGGTATTCTGTCCCAGCAATGAGAAAGTAACTATGACAAACACATTTTACCCATTGAAGAAACAGCGGTGAGCAGGTAGATATGTTCTTACCTTAGTGGAGTTTATAGTGTATTAGAAGAAGACAATATTGGTATATTTCACAAGTTGCAACTCCTTACCCATTAAGCTAAGTGATGTCCATAAGAGAAAGGTGCTATGGGAGAATGGATAGTGCCCACATATTCTAGATGCTGAAACAGAGGCCCAGAGCCCTGCAAGCTCAAGGTCACAGAGCTGGGGCAGGCAGAATGGTAGATTTGAGATTCCAGCCAGGAGTAGTCAATTATAATTTAGTGTTATTATTATTATCCCAAGAAGCCTATAATAATAAAGAGCATGCATCTGCAAACACACACACACACACACACACACACACACACACACACACACACACACACACATCCAGAAAGAATAAACTACGGTCAGAGTTGCTGAAGGCCTCTGTGTGATGAGAAGAGGAAGATGGTGGTGATGGGTCAGAGACATCTACCGAGTCTACCATTCCTGGGCCAAAGTCTTGCTTGGGTTTCCCTGCTGTCCTGTATAATGCATTTACTTTCAGCATAGATCAACAAGCTTCTTTCTGTTATTTGCAAAAGAGAACTCTAACTAGGTCAGATCTTAGTTGCACAACTAGATTCTGGCAGAACACCCCCAGGAGGGCAGGGGCATAATGGGGGTGGGCTAGGTATCGCTCTAGCAATGGCTGGAGGCAAGAAAATGGCAACCACTACCAAGAAATGGGACCTTGCACCTCAGGGTATCCTGTTAATGAAATAGTCATTTAACGTGTTCCTTGTGGTTACCAAAAATGGAGCACCCTTTGAAGGCAAAGACTTTAGGGGACAAGCCACAGATGCCATAGAGCAGAATAAAGGGTAAGAGAAATTCAAGGACTGAGGACTGGAATGTCTATATTTAATGGCATCCGATACCTTAAGGGGAAAATAATGAACAAGACTCCCTATAGTCTTAGGTCAATGCATGGACCAAAATGCAAGAATTTTCTTTGATTTGGAAAAAGAATCTCATCTTTCATGAAGGAAGGGCTATAATGGCCAAAACTCAGATGCCTGCTTTGATCCGGTGGGTTGCTGGCTTACATACAACACTATTAGAATTCACACCTTTGTAGGGTTCTTCTATAACATTTCAGGAATTAATTCAGAAAGGTGAGAAATGAGAATTTAAGTGAGAGCAGTCAGGAGCTGGCCAGTGCAGGGGTCCATGTCCCGGGGAGTCTCCCCTACTGGCTGATCTGGCTGTCCTCTTCAACAGAGTGGGAATGCTCCTTCCCGTTGAAGACCTTGTCTGAGGGTGTCATTTGCAAGGGAGACCAGTATTCCTCTGTCCCTCCAGGCAGGAATGAGAGGATAAGATTCCAGTGTGTTCTTGGGGACCAATTATAAAGTCAAACCTTGAAGAAGATACACTGGCAGAATCACAAGACTTTGCCAATTTGTTTTGGCAAGATTCTGAGACATACATGCGGGGATGCCTTCTCATAAGGAATAGCTCTTTGCCCTGGCCTGTCTGAGCTTTGGATTGGTAGAAATAAGTGTCCTCTCACCCCTCATTTTGACCCCTAAGATCGCCCAGAATCTACTCTCTCCCCTAAGACTTTAATATTCTTGAAAAGGGGAGTGCCAGACTCCTTAATAAGGGACAAAAAGAGAGTGGGAAAGCTCTTGTCACCTTGACAGGATACATATGTGTACAAAATGCTCAACTCCATTGTAAACCTTAAATTTTGCATGTATACATATCAATAAAATGGGCGGGGGGGAGGGAGAATGAAAACAAAAGAAAACAAAGACAAAACAAAACAAAACGAAGGCCTCCAAAGGCTGTTCTCGGTGGCTCTGCCAGGATGGGGAAGTAGCTATGGCTGAAGGATTCTGGTTTCGGGGGAACTGGAAGGATCTTGCTATGACAGAGGTCAGGTAGTAGCTCTGAAAAGCCATAGGGTTTGTGGTGCTGAGGTTTGGATAGAGTTTAAGCGTGTCCCTCCTAAGTCTCATGCGTGTGGGAAGTTTGGTTTCCAGTGTGGCAATGTTAAAGGTCGTAGGACTTCTTGAGAGGTGGAGTCTAAAAGGCGGTCACAGGGGCATGAACTTTGAAGGGAATGGCTGTACTTCTAGTGGCACCGTGAGTTGTTTCTGTAAGAGGAGTTAGTATAAAAGGTCAAGCGTGGCTCTTCCCAGCACCCCGCCTTTGCAACTTACAGTCGGATGTCTTCTTCTGGCACACATACCTGCTTTGATACCGTTTGCCATGGAGTGATGCCACCATGAAGGCCCTGGCCAAATACTGTGACGTGTTGTTTGGACTCTCAGCCTTCAAATTCAAAGCTATAAGCTATATAAATATCTTTTCTTTTTAAGTCACCCATCCTTGGGTACTTTGGTATAGTAACAGCAAACTTACATGGGTATGGCTATCATTACAGTGAGTAGAACTTCATGATAACCAGAAAGCTACAAACTGCAGGGTTTTTTCCTTTAGAAGAGGCCCATGATCATGAATGAAAGGCCAAAAGTCGTGGGAAGCCATTAAGAGCTTATATTGATTTATATAATGAAAAGCTATGCATTTTATGAATAGAAAACAACTTAGGCATCTATAATACCTCTATAATAAAAACATCCTGATCCTCACTCAGTCGATATGCAGAACCAGAGCTCCTTAGTGATGGAGGAGCAGGTACCCTCAAGGAAACACTGCAATAATATCTTTATTTAATTCCTTGAAGAGCCTCTAATCTATACCCTTGAGCATTACTGTGTACTGGCAAAAGATATTAGGTCTTTGCAAAATCACTAGGCACTAGTCCTAAACTAATGCTTATTTCTAAAGACCCAGATGACACCAGGAATTTACCAAGTAGAGTGAGGGTTAATGGGAGCTGCTTCACAGCAGACAGCAGTTCTACGTGTTGTTCTTCCCAGGATGTCCATGTTGAGCTAGAAAATATACCCTTGGGATTGGCAGATTTACTACAATGGCTCCCTGACCCACTGAGCAAAGAATAGGCCAAGGGAACACCACATCAAAATTGTAAGTCAAAAGCAATAACAAGCCAGGCCCATTGGCTCAGGCCTGGAATCCCAGGACTCTAGGAAGCTGAGGCAGGAGGATCACGAGTTTGAGCCTAGCCTGGGCAACTTGGGGATTTAATGAGCCTCAGTCTCAAAACCAAAACTAAAAAACTAGCTGAGGATGTATCATAATGTGAAGGCTCTCAGGTCAATCCACAGGACAGGAAAAAAAACCCAATAACACAGATCAGCAAAGATTATAGTTACCATCAAAGAGAGACAGATGCAGGGGCTGTAATTTCCATTCAACCTCTAGTTTGGCCAGCACGTAAGTCTTGAAAATTGAAAGCAGATTATTTTAATTAAGTGGTAGTCCAAGTTGGCCTCATGTTTGGAACAAATAAATGCAGATGTGGTACCTGCAGAATAAATATTTTCCCTCTTCTGTCCTGATCATTGGAGAACACCAGAATTACTTTGATTTCTCCTGGCAAGGACAGCAGTACAACTGCCATATTGTCTTAGGGCTGTCAACTCTCTAACTGCATGCCACACGTTACCTCATGGGGGACCTTGATTATTTTCTCACTCTACATGGCAGCGTACTGTTTCAGTACTGTGGTAATGTCATGCTAACTGGCCCCAGCGGTCATAGAATGACAGGTACCTCGAAACACGATTGGGTTCCAGAGGAAGGGAAGAAGAGCCTATGAAAATACAGGGATGCCACTTATGTTTCTGGTGAAATCATGGTGTAGGAAATTCAGCATATCCCTTCACAAATAAAGGGTCGATAGTCAAGCTTTGCATCTCTGTCCTTGAAGAAGGAGGCAGTTGCTGGGCTGGCAACTTTAGATTTTAGACACATCATAGCTAATGTTTGTATATACCACTCTAAGTCATTTCCTGAGTAATTAAAAAAGCTACTGTCTTCAATAGAGTCAGAGCTGATGAGAACTTCCAGCCAAGCTCTGATGATACCTTTGATTCGATGCAGCCATTGAGTTGTGTCCATGGCAGATTGCAGTGCTGCAATGGAGCCTTTTGCAAGACCAGGTAGGAGGATCCCAGCAGAGGCTCTTCAGTTTGGGAGCAAGGCCAAGCCTTCCTTGGCAAATAATTCACCTTTTGAGAAACAGTTCCTGGCTTGCCCCTCGGCACTATCAGAAGCTAGACACCTGACTGTGGACTACAAGGTAATCACTTAATCCAAGACACCCGCCATGTTGTCTGATGCACCTAGCCATTAATGTGAGCACACTCCTTCATCACGTAGATATCAGGTAAATAGGTCACGACCCAAGCAGGTTCTGAGAACACAAGTGTGTTGTACATGCAGGGAGCTCAGACACTATCAGTCTGGCATAGTGTTTTAAGTCTATGCTTATACTCTGATAAGAATTCCCAAGAACCAACTCATTGAAGAGGAAAATTCTGAGCCTGGTTTGCAAATGCCTCTATGTGGGGTGCTGGTACCAGCTGGAAGTGAGATGCCTGATAGTCAGCCAAACGCTGAGCATCCCTGAAGGACAGCACATGGAAGTCCTTCCCCAGGGCACTGCTTCTGGTGCCACTTCTCATTCCTTGCTCAGCAAGAACAGAAGGCCTAAGTTCTACAGTGATTCAGTGGCTAATGACTTGGCCAGATAGACAGGCCTTTGAAAGAGATAAGACTGAGGGACTGGTGAAAGGGAAGCATGGGGGAGAAGCTTGTGGTCAGACTCTTAGAATGGACTGGCGTCATTGAGTATTTATGTCCTGTGAGAGATCCTGAACACCCTGGAAAGGTCTCAATAAATAAGTACATAAAATGACATTCTCTGCGGATGACAATTAATTTCTTCCCTTAGCCACTCAGTGCTTGGTCAATGGCATCAACAAACAAAGTGGCCTAGTAGGTCACCTGATGGTAGATAAATGACATCAGACTCCTTTCATCATGGGGGCGGGGGGTTGTAATTTGGTGGATAGCCATTTAATCTGGGTTTGGAGGGGCTTCTCCCCTGCCTGTTGTAATCTACAATGGCAGCACCACCTAGAAAGCAGCCCATTTGCAGTCTCACAGCGCCCTTATCCTCTGTGTCCCCCACAGCAGTGCTGTCGACCCAGGAGTTTATTTTACAAAGAGAAGTGAGTCAATGGACTAAAGCCAGTTAGATCCATCGGACCCACCGGTGCCCCACAACCCAGAAGGAGCTGGATTTGTAGAATTGTGCAATGGCATAATGAAGAATTTAATTCCAGAAACAGATGGAAAGGAAAACTACTTTCTTAAGGTCACACCACCATGCTCTCAATAGAAGATGTCACGTACACTTTCAACACTCTCAAAAGCTAGACTACACGACCAAGGGCTCCAAGGAGCAGAAGCAGCAGTGATTCCCCTCACAATGCCAGCTGGTGACTCCCTCCTAAAGCTTGGGATTTAGCAGTGCTGGTTCTCAAGGAAGAAAGGCTCCTCCTGGGGGGGATGTAAAGACGTCGGCATTGAACTAGGGATTGGCCATCTAAACTCTTGTCACTGGGCAACAGGCAGAGGAGGGGGTTGAGATCGGCTGGGATCACAGATTCTGACCATCAAGAGGAGCTCAGCCTTCTGACATTCAGAGGGAGCAGAGACTAGTAGGGGCGGCAGTGGTCTAAGGCTAGATGGAGACCACCATAACCGCAGCTGACAGACTCTCTCTGGTCTTAGACATGTAGGATGACTGTGGAGCAATATCACTGGGTAAAGGATCCTGCCTGAAAGGGCAATGAACTAACTCCACCTTCTAACCCATGGCCAGCAGCAGCAGATCTTAGTATTTTGTGGTATTCTACCCTTCGTGCTGTGTCTATATGAGCATATTTTAGCCTACTACTTCTCAGCCTCTGGTGTGCATTGGACTCATCAGGTAGAGGATCTTGTTAAAGTGCAGGTGTTGCATCAGGGGTTCTGGGTTAAGTCCCGTGACGCTGCATTTCCTGGCCTCACGAGCAGTTCTACGTCAAGATCTACCAGAAACACGGTCTTTCTAACTACCTTCCTCTTCTCCTTCACAGTACTGGCTCCGATCCCAGAGCATTCGTCTATTCATTTATTCACTCTTTCGTTGTCTGTCTCTTGCTCTACACACAGCTTGTGTCCTTGTCTCTAATTAGAAGCATACCCATACAGGTGAGTCTACAGATCCATATGCACAAAAACACATGTATGGTGCACGTGTGCATACACCCGCGTAGACACAAACAGAAATGACAAATGCTTCCTCCTGGAACTTCAGGCATCAGAGTCCCAGGTGTCACTGGCCATCCATGAGGCGATGCAGGCTGAGCCCTTTATTGCCACTTTCCAATCCCCTATAGGCGGTCAAAGCAGAGGATGGACTCAGATCCTGGATCCCCCCACTTTCCTCTCTAGAAGCGGCCCTGAAGAGCTGCCCTGCTCTGGCCCTGTGCTGGTCAGTGCCCTTGGTATGAACTGGCCACATGGAGAAGCCTCAATAGTCCCTTCTCTGCAATGCCGACCTGGCACAGCTCAGATGCACAGCAGGGTCTCAGGCTGCTCAGGCTGCAGACCGAGACCTTCTGTAGTCTCAGCCGGACCGGCTCCCTCCATGACTCAGGGCCCTGGTGCCTGCTCCTGCACTCCCCACCCTGGGGCCCCTCATGACACAAAAGGCTGTAGCTGCTGCCCAGGCCCCTGTCTATTTTGTTTGCAATTATCTGGTCAGGAAGCCAGGAAACTGCTTTGAGCAAGTTTTGGCAGACAGACCCAAGTCTGCCTAAAGATCCCTGCTCCTGATAATCCTCCAGGAAACCCTGCCTCCTCCTCTTCCTTGGAGCCATCTCCCTCCTCTACTGAGCAGCCATGACCCGGCCCGACAGATGTCCTGGCCGCCGCTGGAGGCTGCTTGCTCTGGACAGGCTGGGACAAGGGTGTTCAAAACCCATTTGCTCTGTGGTACAGGAACTCACTGCCTTCTGAGGAGCTCAGAACTGGCTATCATGGGATGTCCCACTGTGGTGCAGCAACCGGCTTATAAATCTGCACAGGATCTGTGTCTTCTCAGAAGCTTCTAGTCCCACGGTGACCAACTCCGTATCTTTTTCTTCACCCACGAAGAACGTTTTTTTTAAAGTTCCTATTTCATCTACTCTGTTGCTTGTTTATGAGTGTTTGCTGTGCACAATGTGCCGAGCCTGGGCCAGGATGGTGAGCAGCTAGACTGTGAGCTTGTCTTCCCTGGGCACACATTGTCCTGAGAAAGGCAGACCCAGTGGAGTTTTAGTAGTAAAAATGCAAACTGTGATCAGGTCTAAGGGGAGGAATAATGTTCCGAATATAGAAAATAATGAGGCAAAATCCACTGTAGCCTGTGACTTGGTGACCTCTTGGAGAAAAGGACATTTGAGCTGAGACCTGAAAGATGAGCAAAAGCCGCTGTGAGAAGAGCAAAGAACAAGTGACTCTTGCGGAGGGGACAGCACTTGCCAGTCTCCAAGGCATCTGGCAGCTTGGGTCTCTCCTTTCCTTCTCATTTGTCAAATTAACTTCCCACACCCCCAGGGGAACCTGCTTCCTTTCTTCCATTTCTGTCCCACCTAGGAGGGCCACCCTGCTCTGTCTGCTGCGGAGGTCTTCTAAACAGAGTCCTGTAGAGCAGGCCTTGGCCTGGCAGGTCAACACCCAGCTAAGTTGAGTCTTTCCTGGCCTTGAGCCGCTGCTCTGACCTGTGGCACCCTGAACATTCCTCCCAACACAGGCCTGCTGTGTGAAATCAGTAGGCCTCCGTTTCCTCACAGGTGTCAATAGGTATAATGGTGCCAATTGAACAGTTGTTGGGTAGAACCACGAGAGCCAAGTCCTTTACATATGTAACGAGAGTCATCAGCCTCACTAGCTTGGGAGCATTAGACATAAATCTCTTAAGTTTTCTGTAAATTCCTCAAATACTGCCTGTGTGCTAAATGGGTGTTTGGTATATCCCAATTGATGCTATCGTGTGGGTTTGTCCAAATGAGCCAAGACGTTTCTCTGCCCAGAGGGGAAACTCTTACTTCCAATGCCAAGAGAACAGAAATTGAAGTTCCTAGACATCACTGCTCCTGCTTTTGCGGCCACCAGGTGGGTGACCTTCTCCAAGTCCAAGAGGTAAGTTGAGCAAACTGTACCTACTTCTCTGAAAATGACCCTTGTTACAAGAGGCAGGAAAACCAAAACACTGATTTTACCATGTGGCTTAGTGAAGTCACGCTACCACACAGCTGCGGTGTCCTTGCTCCCAAAGGGCCTTGGAGACTCCAGGCTCTGAGAGTGAGAAAATAATGACAATGGCCCCCTCTTTGCACACTAGTGGAATTTAATCATCCTGAGCTACACTCACAATACGCTGGCTCCACAGACAAGGAAACGGTGGCTTGGAGAAGAACCAAAGTCACTAGCTGGCTGGTGGCAATGGCCAGATTCAAACGAGAGGCTGACTTTCTTTGGGTAGAGTTCCACGCACTTGATCTTTCTGCCATGTCATCTGTGTCTGCATCTGACGCTGCTCCTCCAACGGGGGTCATCTTCTGATGAGGCCTGTGCATCCCTGGTTCTGGTTAGTAGAAAACTCTGTGGCTTGAAGAAAGAGTTTCCTCTCTTGCTGCTGTGGTTTCTGAAGAAGCTGTCCTAGCTGCCTGAGAACTGCCAGCCAAGAGAGCTCTGGGTGAGAACGTCAAGCAGGCTCTTGCCTAAGAAAGCAGATGTGTGTGCAGGGAGGGTCAGGAGTAATTAGGGTAAGACCTCGTAGGGAGACTTGTCTGTTTCTCAGGGGAAGGTGGCAGCCTGTCTGTCAGCCGGTCCTCTTTGACTCGTTCCCTGACTGGGTCCTGTGGGGATGGCGGGATGGTTGGGGGAGAGAGATCCCTCTCTGGTCTAAATGTCCACGAAGGACACCTCCTGCTCGCCTCCTCCTGCACCCACCCCCACACCCTGGAGCTCAGATCCTGTTAGCAGAGATAAGATTTACATACACGAAAGTGAAGGAACAATAGGATGACTTGTGCCAAGTGTGTGGTCTATTAACGCCTTAATAAGCATTTATGGAGACTTCTCAGGACCAGGCAATGGGCGAGGCAAGGGGATACAGATGAAAAAGACCAAGCGCAGCCTCTTAATATAAGCCAGTGGCGGGACAGGCTCATTAGCCAATCAAGACCACAAGGAAGAAAGATGCTTAGGGGTCTTGGGTAGAGCGTAGCAGGCACCCGGCATAGGGCCCAATATTTCTTTCCTTATTTAATCATCCTGTTGCTGTCTTTCCTTATTTAATCATCTGCCACGAAATTCTACAAAGTGGAGACCCTCAGAGGGTCTTGTGAGTTCATCCTGGAGATAACGGAGAACACTTAAAATGTTGGCTGTCTGTGCTCCATCAATCCAGAGGATGCAGCTGTATCCTCTCAGAACAGAAGCCTCATGGGGAATGGTGTACTCAAACTGGTTATTGTTGGATGAACAGTGTCCCAGAAAGAGAGAGAAGGGAGATTTTGGAAAGTTCTGTGGCCTGGGTGTAGAAAGCTATACAGGAAATGTAAAGTGTACGGCACTGGAAAAGTGAGTGGAATCTAGGCTCAGGTTCCTTGGATTCCAGACTGCCGAGTGTCACCTGAGGCAGCAGCATTGCTATGAAGACTGGGAAATGCCTGCTGTACTGGGTCCTGGGATGTTGTGTGTCAGGCTTACTATGCCTGTAGGGTGGCAACACAGACAAGGCTCCTGGCTTTTCCAAAATTGCAGTCCAGGAGGAGAGACAGGCATGAATCAAGCAACCACAGGCTCCATGGATAACTACCTGGCAGCTGATGGAAATTTGGGTGCCCAGAGGGGGAGTATGGGCCTGTAGGAAATGCAGGAAGTAGCCCTTGGCCTGTTCAGGGCAGAAGGAAAAGCATTCCAGACAGAGAAACCAGCAAGAGGAAGCCTCAAAGAGAAACTGTCAGAAATTTGTGAATTGAAGGCAAAATTGCCAGCCAGAGAGCAAAGGGAAGGTGGCACAAGATGCCCAAGATTCAGGAACTTCGTTGGTGAAAAATTGAGAGATGGTGAAGAGTTTTAGGCAGGGAAGTGACAAAAAATTCTGTGGTCTAGAAAGATTCCTCTGGCTGCTACAAGGAGAATGGAACATGGGGCAAGTGTGGCTTGGAGAACCCGGTCAGGAGGCTGCTGCAGCACCCTGGTCAGGAAGAGGAGCCCACGTTTAGCTATGATAACAGAATCCAGAGGCATGCATGGATCCTATAGGAGTTGGCCTAGGTGACTGACAAAAGTTTGGGGCTGGGAATGAAGGGACTTCAATTGGAGCCACAGGAGGAACGGTGGACGGCAAGGATGTTTACAGGGATGTGGACGTGAGCTGGTTCTATACAGGTCCAGTTTGAGGTGCCTGAGGGAGACCCACATAGAGGTAGAGATGGCGGCTCAATCCATGGGGTGCCTAGGAGAGATCATGGGTGACAGGAGAGTTTGAGGTAGAGCGCAAAAGCACTCTCAATGCTGTTGGAGGGAAGATCTCACCACGGATGCTGCAGGGCTGCTGGTGAGGTCTTGGGTGGGAAGTTGGGGGCGGGGTGTGGCAAGACGGGATGTTGGAAGTTCCCAGTGGAGAGTGGCTGGCTGGGGAGATGGTGTCAAGTGACCAGGCAGGCTGAACACTCTAGAGTCCCTAGGGGGTTTGGAGAAATGGAGGTGGAGGGTGTCTTGGGCGACGGCAGTTTGGGTGAAGAGTGGAGGGAAAGGGTAGAGAAGAAGCGGGTATGTCCCAATGGCTTGGGGCAGCAACCTGGAAATAACAGACTGCAACCGTGAGGCTGAAGGAAGAGCGGAAGGAGATCAACTAAAAGAGAGGAGGGCAGGAGAAGGCTCGCTTGCTTGCTCGGTGACAGGATGGGAAGAATGGTGCCTGTGGGAGGAAAGGAGACAGGACCCCGCCAGGAGGTCGGGGTTCTGGTTTCCTTCACAGAGCAGAACTTCGAAGCTAAGAACAGAAAAACCCAGAAGGGCCCACGAAGAAAGGAATTTGGCTTTTTAGCTGAGTAGGGAAAAGGCAAGCCAGCAATTGCCCTTTGGCTCAGCCAGGAAAGGTCAGAGCAAGGCCTCCAGGAGTGGAAGGAAGAAGCAAGGGAGGGAAAGGATAAACACCTGAGAGAGAGAGCTCTGGGGCGGGCAGGGTGCACGCTCTCCAGAGGTCCCAGGAGGAGGAAGAGGGAGGTTCAGGGATAGAAGGGCTCTGGCTGCCAGTCTGGCTCTGGCCTTACCTGCCTTTGAGACCCTGGGCCTCTGTGTGTCGTATATAACTGGGGTTAGGGAATGAGTGTTTCTGGTTTTGGGGGGGAAGCTGTGATTTGACAACCTTGTTACCTTGTGGTGGCTCAGGGCTAGCTGCAGGGATAGCACAGAGCAATGTCAGCCCTGGTGGGGACCACAATGGCTAAAATACATGGATAACTGCCTCTGCCAACTGTAACGGGCCAAGAGCTCTGAGTCCTGGAGACAGGTTGCCGCCCTCATTTTATAGATATAAAAAAAGGCTCACCCTTCTAAAGTCACCTCGCTGGAAAGTGGCAGGGTGGGGATTTCCTGTATGCCAAAGCTCCTCTGAAGCAGGCAGCCTGTCCTTTGGCGACAAGCGCATCCATTGGCTGTGCCTCCTCCTTTACAAGTCTGTGTGTGGGTAAGGGCCACACTGTGTATGTGAGGTCAAATCTGGATTGGGGTAAATAGACCAGGTGGGGAGGGTATTTCAAGATAGAGGGTCAGCTCTGGAGCAGAAGAGGACCTGAGGGAATGGAAGTCAGGGACTAGATGATGGAGACCAGAACTGGACTCTGTGACGTGAAGGACTAGGGAAGGCTTGAGAGGAAGGGTTAGACAACTGATGGCACTATCCCTACCAGACAAGTGGGACGATGCAGGATTGCGGCAAGGAGACAAGGTGAGTAACGAACCCAGAGGGAATTTGTTAATGAGTTTGTAACGGGGCAGGGACAGAAAGGCTGGTTAAGGCAGCCGTTGGCCTCTTCATGTCCAAGACCAAGCTGCCCACTTCCTTGGGAAGGTGCAGGAAAACTGTTCAGGCCCTGTTTGGAGCCCATCAGAAAGATGGGCTGGGACATGTGGGGGGGGGGGGGTGTTCGTCTCTGTGGGGTTTTGTTTTTTGTTTACCAACTGATCTGCCTTTGGCTGCAGCTGGGAGCTTGCGAAAGCCTAACCGGAGGCGGGGCCTCCCTGTTTCTGTCTCACCACTGCTGGAGTAGTCAGTTCATCTACTTCTCTCCTGGGCTTCATCTCCCAAGACCTCGCCCACCGCTCTGCCACCTGCCCTCCGGCACATGTGGCCACTCACGCCGCAGTGGAGGCTTGTCCTGGATTTGGCGTTCCTGTAGCCAGCCCCGACCCCGCACCACACCTGTGTGCACTTCATCTCTGTGCACTGATTAAGTCCCCCTCGCCACCCATTCCCTCTGGTTTCCTTTCCAAGTACATTCACGACTCTTACCCAATTTAATATTTTCCCAACTTTGTGAGATCAGCACTTGAGCCATCAGACTCCTGAGATGTCGTGAAGCCAGAGCAGAGGCAGGTGAGTAAGTGCCTGAGAGATGAGACATCTGGATTCCAAGTTTGGCCTTGACCTCATTTACTGTGTTACCCTGAACTAGCCTTTCCTCTCATCTGGGGAGGGGGCAGGAGGGACCAGATAATCTTTATGTGCTTGTCAACTCAGAGAGACGCTGAAAGACAGAAGCTAATCCTTTATTTAGAAAATATCTCCAACCCTTCCTGTGTAGCCAGCCTGTGTTGAGGGCTGGCACTACTGCAGTATAACCCGAATAAAAGGCCTGGTTTAGGGGGGCCCAGTTACTGGACATACTGAAAGAGGCTGTGTCCAGAAGGCCGGAGAGATGAGCCAAAGGGATTCACCTGCCAGCCTGTGCCCCTGAGATTGCCTAGCCCTTTCCTGAATCCTTTTCTCTCCTCCCAGGTCTGTCTGCCACCCCTACCCCCACTGTCAAGCGATGCCACTCTCTCTACCGCCACTTGAGGGTTCTTCTGCCTATACTGTGGCCTCAGCTACTGTCTTAGTGTATTTTCTATTGCTACCTCAGAATAGTTGAAATTGGGTAATGTATAAAGGAAACAAACTTTTTCTGGTTACAGTTTTGGAGGTTGTGAGTCTAAAAGCCTGGGACTTGCATCTGCTAGGCTTCTGTGAGCACTTCGTGGTGCATCCACCGATGATGGTGAAGGACAGAAGGGGGAGAGGGGCAGTGTGAAAGAGAGAACAGGGGGCCCAAATCTGGCAATAACTAACCCATTCCTTTGAGAAAGGCACTAATCCATCTATTGTAAAGCAAATCCGCTGGCCCTCCTGGGGAGGACAGAAAGCTCACAGGTGCACACACAGGAGGCTGGGTGCACAGCCACAAGGTTGGCATCCACAGGTGGCTTGGTGCATGCACTCCAGCATGGTCCTCCAGCTTGGCACCTGTGCCCTCCCGTGCAAGGTGCACATCCGCAGGCGTCTACAGGGATACTACACCTGTGGGTATTTAAAGCCACTGAGGTCAGAGGTGAGAGGAAGTGAGTGTGAAGGGGCGGGGTGAATGAAGTAATCAGAGCAAGGCTGGGAAAACTTTTGCATCCCAAAGAGAAATTGTGAGAGGAAAGCAGCCAATGGTGAGTCCCGGGAGGCAATATGCAGTTTCTGTGAGTTGCCCTCTATCCTGGGGTGCGCTTTTCTGTCATGCAACTGCCTTTGGGGTTACCTATAGGCCTGTAAATGATCTTTGGAGTCACCCGTAGGGCTGTAAGCTACCATGCTCCAGTAAATAGCCTTTCAACTACGCTCCTGTAGGTAACTCCTCACTCTACTCCTGTAAGCAACCCGATAAAATCATTGGTTCATCAAATTAGATATTGGTATAATTGTCACTTTGGCCTATCTGTTGGACCCTATCTGGGGTAAATAGACACAGGTACCCATGTCTCCCCGGGAGAAGATGTATCTGGGATACCATTCATTTGTGAGGTGACCCAAACACTTCCCACTGAGCCCTACCTCCCAGCACTGTCACATGGGACACCAATGCGTAGATTCAAACCACAGCCACTGTGCATCTGTTTACTCCTCCTTACAAGCAGCACATTAAGTAGACAATATTATCCCCACTTTGAACATGAGGAACCAAGGTGTAGAGAGACTGAGTGACTCATCTAAAGTTTCCTCCTGATCAGCAGTGGTCACAAAAGTATGAAACATGGAGCCAAACCCCATTTCTGCTCATCAATTGGAAGGTCGGTGTGTGTGAGGGGATCCCTTGCCCTCTCTAAGTTTTAGCTTTCTTCCTTCTAAGCAGAATTCCTTCTTCCTGTCTTAGGGATGGCTGTGAAGAACAGGCCCATGTCTGTCAGTAGCTGCATACCACAGGAACTCATTCAACTTTCTCTGAACTTTGAGACCTTGTGTAGGAATGGAAAAAACAATTCTTACTTCACAGGGTTGGTATAGGGATTACAAGAGAATTCTGACAAGGTTTGTGCTCAGTAAACCACGATTTATCTGCAGCTGCCTAACTTCTAAAACAAACAGGGCCGTGGAGTTGGGAGCATGAGTCGCTTCCAGTTATCTACCATGTTGTAAATACAGCCACAATGAACTTTTATTTTTTCACAATGATCTTTTTAATTTCTTCTTTTAACTGAAATTTGAACACATGGCCTTTTTACTGAGTTACAACCACAACCCATTTTTTACTCTTATTTTGAGGTAGCGTCTCCCTAAGTTGCTGAATTACCTGGGCTGGGCTTGAACTTGTGTTCTGCTTGCTTCAGACCTCAGAGTGTAGGGATTATCTACAGACCTGCACCACCAGGCCTCACTCTTTCTGGCTTTCTTGAATTATTTCTGACAAATGAAGTCCTATGGTTTGTGGCACAGATCATAGGGCACAGACAGGCGAGTCAGCAAATTCTTGCTACTAGGTTCCAGAACCAGGCAGACCTGGGTGTGGGTCTTCACTGGGCCATTTCCTAGTGTGTGGCCTTGGGCAGGTGACTCCACCTCTCAGAGTCTCAGATTTCTTATCTGTAAATCAGGGATAATGCTATTACCTCTCTTGAGGGATTCTTGCCTCACCTGAAGAGAGCATTCATATACCCTGCCTTGTGTGAAGGTATCAGTTTGCTGTGATTGCACTTCCTCTGTTAATCATTGGGGAAACTGAGGCTGAGTGAGGCTCAGATAGATTTGGAGCCTGATTCAGGCTCACAGGGGGACCCTCCTAGAGCCTAACCGGAGCTGGAATTGATATGGGGCAAGTGAGATGGCCTGGATCTCACCTCGGTAGTAGAGGCTAGAACTAAGAGGAGAGTGCTTTGGGATCTCTAGGTGCAAGCTGGAAGGAGGTCCCCCTCCTCAGTGATGCGTACTTGACCTGTGCCGGTACTCCTTCTATCCCCACCCCTTTGCTTGGCTGTTGTTTCTAGAATGTTCTCCCCAGTAAGGTGACATCGAACCGCATGGCTTTCTGCCCACTGGCCGGTGATGAGGCAGAGCCTCCACCATCTGTCTCCCCAGGGCATAGAACTCCTCGAGGAATGCTTATTGAATACAACTGGCTCATAGAATTTCAGATCAGGTCTGGTTCAGTTTCGTATTTTCAAATAAGGAAATCAAGCCCTGAGGAGATGGACATTATCCAAGAACACACGGGGTACCCATGAATCCCTTTCCTGCATTGTGCCCACCAAGAGCTCAGCACAGGCTAGGAAAGAACAGGCAGGGCAGAAAAAACACAGACTTGGGGAATCAAGGCGTGGTTCAAGTCTACTGTCTGTCACCCTTTACTGGAGACGTGGGCTCCTTATAGCCTCTCTCCGGGCCTCTGTTCTCCCACCTGAGAAATGGATGCGATAAGACCACTCACATCCTGAAGCTCCTGTGAGTATGAGTCACAACTTAAGTATAGTGACAAAGTACGTGACACTGCTCCAGTGTCACAGCACAGTGGAGTCCTGCAGAGAGGGGTTGCCCAGAAGATGGCCAGCTGGGGTATGTCTGGAGTCAGGCAGTCCTGGAACCAAAGCCTAGCACCTTCAGGTACCAGCTGGTGACCCCAGACACATCACTTTCTTCCCTGGACCTCAGTTTCTCCTCTGTGAGTGCCACCTCTTCAGACTGGCTATCTTTACTCATCTCTCCGAAGTGGCTTTCCTCACTCACCCCTTCCCATCTTCCCCAGCATTGACCAGTTACTTTGTTTATTCCTTTTTATTCTGTCTCCAGAATGCGTGTTTTGTGAGTGCATCGGTTATTATCTGCTTTATTTCCTGCAGGAGCCAGGGTTTAGCAGAGTTCTGCACACAGCAGGCACTCTATAAATACCTGATGAATGGATGGGTGAGTATGTGAACGCAACGGAGTTACTTACCTTGATCTCTCAGAGCCCTTTGGAGATGAGTACTGAGCCCAGCACACAGTAGGTTCAGCCGATCAGGACAGGGCTGCTGTGACCATCAGAAAACAGACTCTGCAGGAGGCCAGGGCACTCAGCAGCACTTGCCACTGTATGGCTTTTGCTTCCTGCTCAGGCTGGGCCCTGTAATTGTTCCCATCTCCTTGGCAGCCTCAGCTGTCGTCTAATGAGTTTGCACCCAGCTGGCCCCTGGGCTTGGCCATGCAGCCCAGGCCTGCCTGCCCATGTGCAGGCAGACAAAGGCCCTCTGTCCCTGGGATCTGCCTCGTGTCCGCCCACTACATCTTTAGTAGACTGAGATCTCTGGCTGCCAAGTGCCTCTGCAACAAAAGAGCCCAAGAGGCCTGCAGAGGCCGAGGACATAGAGCAGAGTGAAAGGGACACTCGTCTTGGAGTACAGAATCTGGGTCCAAGTCCAACGTCAGCCCCAACTACTAGGTGCTATGGGGGCCATGGGATGTCATCACCAAGAACTTGGCCCTGGGTTGGAATCACACTCACTGCTCCCCATCCTCACCCCACTCCAATGTGTGACCTTGGGCAAGTCACATACCACCTTAATCCTCGTTTTCTTCCTCTGCAAACTAGGGATAAATTCCACGAGATAGCTATGGACTCAGAAGAAGAACTGTGAGTGTGGGGGACCTTGCTTTGCTCCAGAGTCCTCACTCTATTGAATGAGGGTTGCTCAGCCTCGGCACCAGTGACATTTGTGATTGGCTGATACTTTGTTGAGGAAGGCACTGTGCAGCCTCCCTGGCATCGATATATCCAATTTTGAGGTTCCTTGTCAGCTCTAAATTCTCTGATTTGCTTTGGGAACCCCAGATCCAGAATAATTGCAAACTAATCTTTAACTATGCCACCTATAAGAGCTTCCCCCAACTCCAAACAAAACAAAACAAAACCAGCACACCAGAACCTCCTCTCTTTGGCAGGCCTCTTCCTTCCTATTTGAGCAGGAACATTAGACATAGGAGGTTGATGGTGGCTTCTTCATGGACAGAAGCCAGAAACAGACCCATGCAAAAGCTGTGGCTGGATGCACCCTTGGGCATGCTAGTGACTCCTTGAAACACTACCTGTGATGTTGCCTTGGAGCCTTCATCTTTCTTCTGGCACAAGCAAGGCCATGTGCATTATTCTTGTGCCCACTCTACCTACATCCTTCTGAGGTCCTTATCCCAGGCCCCACCAAGGCCCACTCTTGAGCCCAACCTTCACTGCCTGCTCCTGTCTCCCTACACATCATCTTCCAACACGCCCACTGAGCAGTCTGCCTCTTCCAGCTGTGCTTTCCAGATGTTGCCCTGATGTCCAGTGCCCTCTCTCTGTCTTCTCCTTCCTTCTCCGAGGTTGCCCCCTCCTGAAATTCTCCTAGCATCCTCCATCAGAAGAGTCCCGCCCTGCCCAAGACTGTAGAGCCAACCCTGAGCTCACCGCCCTCTGCCAGAACACATGTCTGCCCAGCATGGTATCCAGTTTATTTATGAGGCTGTCTGCCCCCAGTCTTGGGAGCCCCAGGGCAGGGCCCTGTCTGATTCATTGCCCAGCGCGGGGTCTGGCCAGCATCAGGGAGTGTGTACCAAGCAGCACCAATGGGAGCTGGCTCTAGAAGGAGGCCTGTGGGGCTGGTTGGCACAGAACACAGGCCCAGGGCTGCGGGGTGGCAGGAGTTACTGATGCCAGGGCACTGGAGAGGCTGGGAAGCCTTCTTCACTCAGCACTCCCGCCCCACTGCCCGCCCTCTCCCGACACTGACTCACTCAGCAACCTGTCTGGCTCATTCATGCGTCTACTTGCTGCTGCTCATGCTCATTCACTAACAAGGGAGCTCATTCACTCATTCACTCCTTTGTTCATTCACTCACTTCTTCTTCTCCTCACTCCTCTATTTGGCCCTCCTCACACATTTCCTGAGCTCTGATATGATGCCCAGTGTCACCTTTTCCAGAGGCTCTGGAGATCTAGAGAGAAACTCTCCCCAGCCCACCTGGGAAGACCGTCTCCATAGGAGTGTGTGTGGAACGGAGTGGAGGGCAGGGGCAGGTGCACGTAGAAACAACTGCAGCCGGAGTGACAGAGACTGTGATGGGGAGCCTGTGCTGAAAGATTGTAGACGGAGCTGAGTGGGCTTCCCAGAGGAGGAGGTGTTTAGCCTGGATGAGGGGAAGCCTTAAAGAGACAGAAGTGATGCTGAGCGACGGGATGGGGAAGCGGGGTGCAGAGCTGGGGATTGGAGGAGGGAGGATGGCAACTGGAACAGGGGCAGTTTCTCTAGGACTTGGAGAATTCCTTGTGGGTGACATGATGGGGCGGGAGGGACTAGAACTGCTTTCAGCTGCCACCCTTCATCCAGATATATTGGACCCACAGACACAGGTTCTGTGCCAGCCAGTATCTTAAGAGCTGGGGTACAAAAGAAACACACACAAAGCCCCATTTTCAAAAAGCGTAACTGAGAAAATAAGCAAAATATGTGATGTTCAGGTGGCCGTAAGGGCATCAAAGAGGCCTGGCTTGGTCTCGGAGGGCGTCCCCAAGGGGTGATGCTTATGGGAGGTGCTGTAGCATACAAGGGCATTGAGGTAGTTGCCTGATAGGAATGTTGCCTGCTGGCTGACGACAGGGAGTAATGCAGTTCAATATCACATCTGCAGCCAGCATTTAGTATCATGAACGGACCTGATGCCAGCCATTTCTGAACTCTAGTTCCCAACATAGGACCAGCACCCCTGGTCTCCCCGGCGTCCAGAAGCAACACGAAGGGTCAAGGTGGGACTGTAGTGAGGGTAGTTACTACTTATCCAGTCAAATACCAGCGTCAAATGAGGAGGTTCGGGAGGTCCAGTGGGTTTGGGACACCATAGCAAGGATGTCTTCCAGTAAGGAAGGTGAGAGTGGGCAGATAGGGTGAACCAGGCGGGGAGAGCAGGAGGAGTGCTAAGGTCCCACTTGCTGGTCTTTCTGAGAGTTGGGAATCTGGAGGCAGGGCCCACGTGGTACTCTCTGGGGATCTACAACTTGACCTCTGCTACTACTAAGAACAGTGGCTCTGGAAAGAGGCAAAGCCCAGACACCGAGCTTAGAACTAGGCCCAAGGAGAAGAGGAGAGGTGGCTCTTGGGACCCTGTCTCTCCTCAGCTCATACATCTTTCTCCTTTCCTGCCCAGAGCTTAGCCTCTCCAGTCCTTATGTGTGGGTGCACCATTAGTTCTGGCATATCCATTAGGGGGATGTCACAGACAGCCTGCATGACTTGCTAAGGACTAAGCTGAAAGAAGAGGAAGTGACGGGGACCTTAGAGCAGATCAGGAAGCAAGGAGCCCTGGCGTCTGGGCTGTAGATGCCAAAGCTGAGGCTCTGTCCAAGGAGAGCTCAGAGCTCCGGGAGGGCAGCACAGCTCCTGCAGAAGGATGTGGGCAGAGGCCAGGCACTGGATGACATTCAGCAGTCACGGGTACCTACAGCTATGAGACTTAAGGATGTGAAGGGGAGATTAGACAGATCTTGCTCGGCAGAGATCAGCTTTTCTCCTAACTCCCAGGAGATGTCAAATGTCCCACAAGTGGCCACTTGGCAAAGTCTTGGCAAAGGTTTTCCTGCAGCAGGGAATGAACATTCACTCCTTTGGACCAGCAACAATCAGGCCATTACAAATTGTTGAGAATCTGAATCCAAATTCAAAGCAACAGTGTTATATTTTGAGTTATTTCTTTGTCTGGAGGATAAACTTTCTGTAGAACAAGCACCCAGGGAACTCTGTTTGTCTTGGATTATTTTTTAATCCTCGGGATTTAAACTTACACATTAATTTATGCTAGTACTAAACACTCAAACATTACAGAAATAGAGAGATTCTTTCCCCAGAATTCTCTTCACTAGAGATGACTGCTGTTAACCATTTAGAATATCTTCTCCCAGGTTTTTACATCAATCTTCACATAGCATGGACCGTTTCTTTAAAATATAATGATATATATTTCTTCTCACATTTCTTATATGATACTTTCCTCCCATTCAGCCAGAAGCATTCATTTGTCTCTGGGAGGGTTAAAACAAATAGGACGATGGCCGAGAGAGGACTAAAGAGCAGCATTTAGTTTAGTAGAATCCAAATTGGATCTCAAAGTCATGACACGACCATAATTTTAAAAGTTGGGTAACATATTGCTAGGATGTTTTGGGCTGCAAGGAATAGGGAACTCCACAAGAACTGGCTTAAACAATAAAATATATTGGCCCAAGTAAACAGAATGTGGAGATAGAGTAGGCTTTCAGTTTGGCTTAATCCAGTAACACTGACTCATTTCTTTATGGTATAGTTTCTTTGGTTATGCCCTTTTCAGTCTGATAGTTTCATCCCTGGGCTGGCTTCCTGCAGAATTTCTAATGGCTGGACTACACAACAACCACCATGACACTCAGAGCAAGAGAGATTTTCTTTCTTCTTAAGAACAAGGAAATATCTTTCTTCAGGCTCCTTCAAATGTCTCCCTTATCCTTGCAGTTTGGCCATCCTCACAGGCTCACTCCTGTAGCCAGGAGTATGTCCTGCACTTACTTGACTTGTGTTTCTAGATCAGTCGCCATGGCAGGTGGGGGGATTCCATGATACCAGATGGAGTTGTACTCTGAAATTGGAGTTGAGGTCATCTTCTTTCGAAACTCATTGATGGGAGCATAAGAGATTTCAGATTGAAAATTGGGGTATTTGAAAAGACAAAATGGGAAATAGAAGATGTTAGAGAATCAGCATCATCTGCTAGAATTGAGGAAAACCAGATATCTCTGTCCCCAAAACTTCCCTATAGATAATGAAAGAAAACTTGGAGGACTGAATAGAAAGTTCTACCTTAAACTACAGGTTGAAAGAACTTGGACAACGATCTCAGGAAAGTCCTCACCTAACTGGAGAATAAGTGAGAAGCCTCTCCACTTCTCAGAGGAATAAAAAATTCGGGAAAACAGATATCAATGAGGCAAAAGTGAAGAAAAGCCCTGCCTGAACAACCCAGCGCCCTGCCCTTTTCTCTGAGCCTCAGCCAAGGGAAGATTGCAGAAATATAGAAACCCCAGATGCAAGTTTCGTTCCCCTTGTAGAACTCCAGGACTCCATAGGATGCTATCATGAAGAATTCTTGGCCCACACCCACAGAAGAGAAGAAAGGGCCACTTGAGGTATGTAACAGTTTCCACAGTCTTGAAAGCCAGAACCAGTAGGGCTGTGTTCTCCGCAAAGGTTCTAGAGGATATTCTGTTCTTTGCTTGTTCTAGCCTCTGGTGGCTTTTGACATTCCTTGTGACAGCATTTCTCCAACCTCTGGTTCTATCTTCGCAAGGCATTCTTCATTTTTGACTCATCTTTTTGCGTACAATCTCCCTCTGATTTTATATGATAGGAACCCTCGTCATTGGATTTAGGGCCCACTCAGATTAATCAAGATGATTTCATCTTGAGATCTTTAACTTGGTTCTATCCACACATACCCTTTTTCCAAATCACATTCACAGGTTTCAGAAATTAGAACGGGGGTATACTTTTTTAGGACCAACGACAAACCTCTGACAGTGTGTTCATACAGGGAGGACCAGGAGTATGCATGGCTCCTATCTGGTGTGGGAGGGATACCCCAGTGTCCTAGTATCTGGGCAACAGGAAGATCCAGAGGCCACTGAGAGCTCTGGTGGCCCACTTGTCAGTCAGGACCCTGGACAGGGACAGGACCTCCTCACACAGATCTCTCCCCATTATGGGTCCTCATAGGCCCAGCTCCTTTGGAGCTTCTGGAAGTTCCTGTCCAAGGATGAACAGACCTTGGTATTACCTGCAGCACAGGTAGTAGCAGCTAGGTCACAACCCAAGGCTTGGAGAACAACAGGATGAGAAATTTGAACGGGAAGGTGATGTGACATCATCTGAGTATCTCCTCCAAAACTCACGCTGAAATGTGGAAGCAGCTTTGGAACTAATAGGTTACGCCTGGAAGAATCAGAAGGGACAACTTAGCAAAGGCCCCGGCTGCTTTGAATGGAGAGTTAAGGATGATTTTGGTGAGTGCTTAGAGAAGATTAAGGAAAGTCTAGAAATTCTTAGAGAGTATACAAATGGTCAGGATGCTGGCAGAAATATCAAACAGTAAAGGTCATTCTGGTGAGATCATATATGGACTTGAGGAATACATGTTGGAAACTGGAGTAGTAGTCATCTTTGTCATTCAGTAGCAAAACCTCGCACCTATGCCCAAGGACTTTGTGGAAGGCAGACTCTAAGAGTGATGAGCTACGGTGTCTGGCAGGAGACATTTCTAAACAAAAACTGATAAAGCTTGGAGTAATTTTACTGTTCACAAAGCAAAATAAAATAAAGGCAATTATTTAAAGATAGAATCTATGATTAAAAGAGAAGCAGAGAAGAGATTTGGGAACCTTGCAGCCTGGTCATGTAAGGAGTGGAGAAGTATTTCTGAGAGAGAATAATAAAGATGTGTCCAAGCAATGTTTTTTCTAAAAAGAATCATCTGGCTAAAGGGTGTGCAAGGCATTATTTCTCAAGGCAGCAGCAGGGAGGGCTGGAGGCATCATTCAGCAGTTAGAGTGCCTGCCTCGCAGGCCCAAGGCCCTGGGTTCAATTCACCAGCACCAAATAATCTGGCTGTGGTGGCATATGCCTATAATTGCAGCCCTTGGGGGGCTGAGACAGGAGGATTGCTGTGAGTTTGAAGTCAGTCTGGGCTCGATAGTGAGTTCAGGACCTATGGTCTTCAAGGGTTTCCCTCCTAACACAGCCCAGGAGTCTAAGAGGTCAGAAATATTTTGGAAATAGGACTAGGGCACTATCCACGGGTTCTTTGTCCGGGGCCACTGTGGGATTCTGTCTCCTGCTCCAAAGGCACAAAGAGTAGGCCCTAGCAGCATCCACGTGGTGCTGGCTCTGCATACATGTAGAACTCAAGAGCTATGGGAGTCGGGAGACTTCTACAGACATTCCAAAGGTTGTTGCAGACTTTCTGGATGCCTAGTCAGAGACAGAAGCCCACTAGGGCCATGTCTAGTGGAGCTGTGGGGATGGGGCTGCTCTTGAGACCCCAGAACAGTAGAGCTACCAGTGTACAATGGCTGCCTGGGAGAGCATCAGGCATGAAATTCATGAGAGCTGCTGCCTGGCCCAGCCCAGCCAAGCCATCAGTATATGATCCTCAGGGTCTCAGGCACACAGTGTGTCCAAGAAGCCAGACATAGAGTCAAAGTCACTCTTAAGCCTTAAGATTTATGTATTAATGGTACTTAATGATATTTATCCTATTGGACCAGTGCTTTGGACATGACAGCAGTTACTCTTCTTCGCTTGCTTATTTCTCGACTTTGGAATGGGAATGTTTATCCTGTATCTGTCCTCCTGTTCCATTCTGAAAGTAGAGAGCCTGTTTTCATTTCAGATTCACAGCTGGAAGGAATTTGCCCAGGATGAGTCATGCCTCAGTCTCACCCATGTCTGATTTCAATGAGACTCTGGACTGTGGACTTTGAGTTTATACAGGCAGGAGTTAAGACTTTGGGAACAATGAGGGTGGAATGTGTGTATTTTGTATGTAAGAGGTACAAGAGTTTGGGAGGATCAAAGGCAGAATGGCCTTGGACTTCTCATTTAAGCTTCTTTTCTTTATAATCTTTTGTTGTAGCCGTAGAAAATGGACCAAGACTACACCCTAGTCTCTGGCTCATAGATCACATCTTGAGAGGGAGAAGCATATTTGAGGTGCAACTCAAATTTACATTAACTCAATCTTTCCTCCAGAGAGAATGTTTTATTTTCAATGGAGAAGTTCTTTTTTTCTCGTCCCATCCTACCACTCATCTAAATGTACAAATAAATCTGCTACAATCAACAGAATAAGAGGTGCAAATGACGCAGCTCCAGTCTGAGGCTGAAGGTTCAAAAGTCTCCTGGAGAGCGATTGGTCTATCTACACTCAAAGCCTGAAGCATCTGGAGTCTGATGTCCATGAGCAATGATCCAGGCAGCAGGCTAGAAAGCCCAATCTCTTAAGAAGAGCTTGAGCCGTATGAGTTTTCCTTCTGTTTTTCTGCACTCTTTGGGCCTCAGTCAAGTTAGGCCCACACTCAGGGTGGGTCTTCTCCCTTGGTCCACTGATCTGCATGTCAATCACCTATGGAAAAACTCTCCTAGACCTGCTCAGAAGTATGCTTTGCTGGTTTTCTGGGTGGCTCTCAATTCAGTCAAGTTGACAATCGAGATTAATAGCATCACATATTTCTATGATGGTCTATCTTACTACTGCCTTTCTTTGGTAAAACTTCAGGTAATATACTTTTTAACCATACCCTTTGCCATGGTTTGAATTTGAAATGTCTCCCATAAATTATGGAGTAAAGGCTTGATTGACAGCTGATGGACTTCGTGGGGAGCAATTGGATTACAAGGGCTCTAATTTTATCGGATTATTTATTGTTGGCATCATAATTTGATGGCCTTATTGGGAGGTGATGAAAATGGGAGGTAGGGCCGAGCGGAAAAGACTAGACCATGGCGGTGTGTCCTTGGGGACTATATCTGCTATGTAGCTCCTCTCTATCTGGTTTTCTTACTAACTGTGCTTTCTGGCTGCAGCCTTCCTCCGCCACATCCTTCAGTCATGATTTCTGCCTTGCCACAGGCCTGAAAGCGATGGCGACAGCTGACCATAGGCTGAAACTTCTGAAACTGTGAGGCAGAAGAAACCTTTCTTCCCCGAGGTTGGTTATGTCATGTATTTTGTCACAGTAATGGAAAGCTGATACACATGCCCTACTCTTCACTTTAATTCTTTTCGGATGGTAGTAGAGATTGAACCTCTGGCCTTCACGCTGAGTTACATTACCAGGTCTTTATATACTTCTAATTTTGAGACCGATCTTTGCCAAGTCACTAAGTTGCTCAGACTTGAACTTAGGATCTTCCTGTCTTAACCTCCCAGAATGTAGAGATTGCAGTCATGCTTCACCACACCCAGATTGACCATACCCTTATTGGCAAAAATTTATATTACTTGTTGAACTTAATTGCTTGTGCCGGAGATCCACAAGATACAGTATTGTTCTAATCCATGTAACCCTGACCCTACATTTCAGCAACTGAAAAAGCAATTGACTAACTTTGGAATTGTTGATCAGAAAATGTATCACTTTCTTCCTGGCCTTCTAGAGCACTCTGGGACGAGAGGTGGAGGGCAACTTGCCGTGACTCAGGCCTTCATGTGCGAGTGGCATGCTGATCTCTTGAACCTAAACTGCCGGTAGTGGTAGCTCCACCTTGCATTCCCCAGAAATCATTTCTCACAGAAGGGCAGTGGGACATGATCTTTGGTCATCAAAGCATTCCACTTGTAAAAGTCTTCCTAACGGAGCTCCCTGCAATCTCTGTCTCTGGGATATAAATGTGCAGAAAGGGCTTGTGTGGTGCCCTTACTTGCTGTTTAAGTTAAAATTCTTCAGACTTCAAGTGACAGAAACTAATCACACACAAACAGAGAAGGCTATACGTTGTCTCAGGTTAATGAGAAGTCCGTAGAGTTTCAGATGTGGCTGCGTTTGGGTGTTTAGGTGGGTCATGAAGACTTCCCCCTTTCCATCTCTCAGCTATGTCTGCCTGTTCTTAATATTTTTTTCCTGGGCAGTTTCTTCAGTTGGCATAAGATACTCATTAGCTTCTACAATTTTATCCTCGCAGCTCACAATCCCAGAAGTTTCCAGAGAGCTCTTGCAAAAAACCCCAAAAAACAAAAAACAAAATAGGGCTGGGGATGTAGCCCAGTGACAGAGCACTTGCCTGGCATGCTCAAGGCCCTGGGTTCAGTCCCCAGTTCCAAACCTAGAAAACAAGCCCCCCCCCCAGCCCCCCAGGAAAAAAAAAGACAAAAAAAAAAGAAAGACAAAAAAAGGAACCCTTTCCCTTAAAAAAAAACCAACAAAAAAAAAGAAATTTTGAATATTTTCTGAGGAACATCTTCTAGAAAATAAACAAAGCAGGCTTAGGGCTGAAAAAATGTTAATAAAGGAGCCAACAGTCTTTAAATTGAAAAAACAAAACAAAACAAAACAAACAAACAAAGAAAGAACACCTCCGGGAAGACTCAGACTGACCTGCTTTGGGGCACATGTTACCCTTGAGCCAGTGATTGTGCCCAGTGTGATGGGTGCTTGAGCTGGCTGACCAGGCAATTGGTGAAGCCCCCTCGCCTGGGTGTGTGGGAGGATGCCCTACCTGAGCCACATGAACAGAGAAAGATTAATGGGGGAGAAATGGTCAGTCAAGGAAAGGTAGGTTTAACACCCAAGTGTCCACTGTGCCTGCCCCTGTCAGGTCCTGCCCGGGTCACACCTCTCTGGAGAGAAGGTGCTTGTCATTTGCTATGGAGTTGGATGTGGCTTGGCTCCAAACAGATAGCAATGAAAAGAGCCAGACTTTGCTTAGACCTGTCTTCAGTTCCCACTTTCCAATCTCCCGCAGGCCAAAACAGTGGTGAGAGCGGAGGCTGCCCATCCAGGCTCACACTTCTGGGCCCAGCCTTTCCCTGACCCTTGGCCTTCTTGTTTCAGGTCCCGTGGCCAGTGCAGACAGACGCACTGAGGCATGGCTCCTGAGGAGAGGCACCTTCTAACTCTGGGTCGTTGTGGTTGCATACTATGCAGCCCCTACCTCATATTTTCGGGCACTCTCTCAGCTTGAGGTCTTCTGTTCAAGTCTAACCCTTGGGGCCATCCCTGACGCAACTCCTGCCATTCACACTGGCTTGGCCTCTGGGGGAAAGAGCAGTATCTGCCACCCAGCAGCCCTGACCTCTTTATTCTCCCTGCCCACCAGGACTCAGGCCTTAACTGGAGGCTCCCTTCTCAGGAGTTTTAGTGTCTGCTGGCTGGAGGAGGCATTCTTGGATTTGGGGTACTTGCTGTATAGGTTGGACAAGGCACAGCCAAAAGACTGGGAGGCCCTGAAAACAATCTGCTGGTACCCAACCTAGCTTGGGTTTCTATAGGTGGAGTCCTCTCTCCAGAGCCTCGGGAGAGCCAGTCTTGTCATCTGACCTTCACTGTGGGGTCTGCTGGACTCCACCCCAGCCTCACCTTCTCCTTACTTTTCTACCCTCGTCGTTTCTGACACCTGACTCTCACTTAGGGTAACCAGAGAAGACTCTGGTTCTACCTGCTGCTTGAAGTCAGCGGGCCTCAGTTTCCCCTGTAGCCCAGCATGCTGCTCGCTACAGGTTGTGCGAGGGTCCAAGAGCTTCTTGAGTGAGTAGAAGTAAAATGTGGTTGGGTTCCTTCGACCTCCTGGTTCAGCTTCCAGAATGCCTGAGGTCAAAGTTCCCCAGTAGAGCTGTCACTGCTGGCCCAGCCCAGCTTCCGCACACACCAGGCACAGAAAGAGGGCCAGTGGGTGAGTATCTTAGTTACTTTTTCATTGCTGGGACGTAATACTCAACATTTATAACTTAAGGGAAGAAAGGTTTATTTTAACTCACAGTTTCAGAAAGTCTCAGTCCATACTCTGGTGGCTGGCAACGGTAGCACATAGCAGAGGGCTAGCTGGAGAGAAGCTGTTCGTTCCATGGTGGACAGGAGGCAGCGTGAATGAGGAAGGACTGTACCCTTCCAGGTCATGCCCCAGTCATTGTCCCCGTCCATCTGGGCCTCACCTTCCAGCAGCACAGGAAATCAATGGATTAACCTCTATGATTGAATCACCTTCTTTCTACACATGAGGTTTTTGGAGATTGATTATTCCAGATCCAAACCATAACAGCGAGTCTCAGGTCTAGGCCAGGCCAGGCAGGAGAGAGGCTGCCTTAGGCAAGAGGGTCCCATGCAAGGCAGTGGCCCTGGTCAGGGCGTAGGCAGGCCGTCCTCCGCCCATCTGAGCAGGGCCTGCTTCCTTAGTACCAACTGCTCTTTATGGCTTCTATTACGTCCTCTGCCAGTGGAAATCAGTCACTCTTCTGCCTGATTAAGGGCAAAGTAGATTGTAGGTGCTTCCTAGGGCCACTGGCATTGTTAGCCCATTTCACAGCCAAGAAAACTGAGGCTCAGAGAGCTTAAGAGGCTTCCCTGAGTGGCACAGAATTTGAACGTAAGTCCCCTTGGGTCTGAAGACTATGGCCTTCTTGTTTCTCGAGGCTGCCTGCCTTGGGTCCAGTATGGTACGATTTGAGGGTAGAAGGAATATCAAAATCAAGTTATGTTATTTCTAGTGCTTAAATTTCTACCATCAAAGTTTGCTCCTCTGGGTCAAGGAACACCCCCTTATCAAAGCGTGTAGGGACAAAGGGCAAAATCTTGCTTCAGGTGCTATGTGGGCAGCTGGCTACATGGCAGGACTGGAACACAGGAGCCCTGGATGGGCCCTGAGATTCTTCCTTCCCTTCCTCACTGACTCCAGGTCCAGATCTAGGACCTCCAGGTCCCAGATCAAGGAAGAAACTGAAGCCTGAAAAAGGACCCTGAGCTACTCAGACCCACGTCACGGCCCACCATGGCAGCCCCCCTGCTCTCTTGGGAGCACCTGGGCTGCTGCGGGCCTGGGCTTTCTCAGGCAGGGTTCGTGCTGGACCTTCTGGGACAGAAATGATCTGCAGACTACTTCTAGAGAAGGGAGTGAGGGGTGGGCGCGGTCTTTGGCCTCAGAGACTCTGCGGGACTCCTCCCTAGGACTGTGTGCTTGTACTCGGCCCCTCCCTCAGCACAGAGGGTCTCCGTACTCCACCTGCGCCCACCTGGAGCTACTGCTGATCTTCCTCCAGGGGGTGCTACTGACTGTGACCAAATCTCTTATTCTCTGAGATAGAGAGGCACGTTTGGAGCAAGGGTTTCTTGGCTCCTGGGGCACACATAGCCCTTGCTGAGAGACCACAACCAAGACTTTAGAGTAGAATGTGTGTTTTTGAGGCAGTTACAGGAAGCCACGGATTGTGGGAAGTGAGACTGGGAAAGAACTTGATACAGGTGAGCTACTGAGAAGCAGCAGGTGGGCAACTGGGGCTCAGACACCTACTAAGTGGCAAGTAGAATAGGGCCTGGGGAGCCTAGGATGGCCCTGGGGGCCAGCATTTGAGTCTTACCTTTGAAGCTGTCTCCTTTTCTCAGAGTTCACTTTTATAAAACGGGACAAAAATGCTTTACCTGCAGGTGCCCAGTGAGAATCAAAGGTGATAAGGCTGAAATAGCCTGGGGTGGAGACTAATAAAAGGTGCTTTCCCTTCCCTTCTCCGTGCAAGGATCAGACTGACACCTAGCAATCTGCTGTTGGGACTAAACATTGTTGCTTACTGAGTCCCCGCTCATCCTCACTTGCACTCTTTATCTGCAATCTTCAACATCAAATCCGACTGGTATTAATCCAGTTTAGGACGTAGGGACCCTGGAAGGCTGCGAGCCTGCCCTTGCCCTAGAGAGCCTAGAGACCACTTGGGAAGACAGACAGCTGTGTGGCCAGGCCTGGGTTTTGGCAGGTGGGTAGATGTTTATGTGGAGCAAGGAAGCAGTACGGGGAAAGAGTGTGTTGGTAGCGGTTGCTCCAGGGCAGGAAAGAAGTGAGCAGAAAAGTGAGGGCTTGCACTTGGAGCCCTGGATCCTGCGGCTGAGACAATGGCAGCAGAGGGAGCAGAACCTGCACACCAGAAGGCCGACAGCCTTCTTGTTCCCAGACCAGGACTCTGGCTGACACACCTGCTCCCCACCCCCACTTGCCCCAAAGCGAGCAGAGATCAAGTTTATGGCGGGCAGCCTGGAAAAAGGAGGTGGGCACTCGGTTCTGACTCCCTCCTCACCTGCCTTCCCAACCCGCGTGTGTGCTCTGGCCACACCGCAACCCCAGATCCGCTGGACACCCGGGGTGGGACACCCTCTGCTCTTGCACTTTCTGTTCACATTCCATCTGAATTGGAATCTCTGATATAATCATGTTTGTTTTTAGAATAAATAAGGGCACTAATGACTGGCTGAAGTAATTAATTACTAAAATAAATCATCTAGATATAAATAAAACAAGATGTTCAGAGTACATACAATAAGACTATTTCTCAATGTGAGTGATGGACAGAGGTCCAGGCCAGGTAAGGCTGAGGAAAGTGCATGTCCTTCAGGGCGACATGCTCTGAAAATGTACTTCCCCTGCCTGTGCAAATGCGCACCTGTGTGTATTCGTGTCTCCAGAGTCACAGTATGGTGGTTCCTCACATAGTAGCACTTCTGCCACACAGCAGCTCTAGATCCACGTGCATGTGTGCACACCCAGATCCACACTTATGTTCACTTTCTATACATGGTCTTACGCACACTCAGATACACAGGCAAACACATACCTATACGCTCTGCCTGTGTGGTCACGTTACTCATAAGCAACCACACATGCAATCATGATTCTCATGTGTAACTCATCAGTGCACAAAAATCCTCAAATCTATATATATGCACGCACAGACATCCATGCAACCTTAACCAGGCAAAGACACGCATGGAGGCACCTTCAGTTATACATATACGGTCAACATGAGCTCACATATGCATGTACAAATGGGCAGCTATCACATGCGACACAAATCTGAACTCTTGCAGGATAGACATGCAGAAATATCCCCAGTTGCATGTCCAGGAACATGTTTCACACACAGGTATGTCCTTATGTGCTTGTGTGCTCACACACGAATGCTCATGCATGCCTACAGTCTTATCTACCCATGAGGGACTCCAGTGTCACAAGCTCATCGTGCTGAAGGATGTCAAGGAAGCAGCCTCTGATTCCCGGACCTGAGGGGGTGTGGGTGAACTCACTTCCTTGGCCCTCTCTGCCCTTCCTCTGACCTCCACCAGCCACCTCCCAGGAGGAGCCCTCCTCCCACTCTGAGGATTATAAAGGTATGCAGAGTGTGTGGAGCCTCTAGAGGGGGATGATTCTGCACCTGTTCCCCAACGGGATGTCCTCAGACCGGCAACTGACTGAGGCCGGAGCTTTGAGTCCTGAAGGACCAGTAGTCTGTCTGAGTCTACAACAAGCCCAGGGCAGAGGCAGGATTAGGAGCTGGTTTTTTGCAAAAGCCACTTTGGGCCATAGAATGAAAGAAAATCCAGAATCCTTCTCATCAAAGCACCTGCAGGTCCAGGTCCCGGTACTTTAAGTGCCCCCTTGCACGTGCTTTGAGATGAAGATGTTGTCCCCATAAGGTGCGTGCTAAGCTGGGGCCAGCTGGGGCCTGGCCCTCCTGCATGCTCAAGCTTCCACAGGTCGAGCCCACGGGCAAGGCTGAGAGGCAAAGGATGGGGCCAGACTCAGAGGATCCAACCCAGCCCAACGGCATCCTACATCCTAGCACTGGAGGACACTGGAGGGACCTCTGTCCCCTCTGGGAAGGAAGTGGGTGATAGGAGATTTCCATCCCCTTAACCCTCTCAGCTGAGGCTAAGCACTTTCATCTCTTTCGCACATGAGAACCCGTGTGTAGGAAGTGCTTTTCCCATTAGATCAGCAAGCAGTGAGAGCTGGAAGGGATGTGAGAAGGATCGAACCTCACTCCCGAAGGCAGTAGGAGAGGACACTGAGTCCTATTTTTAGAAGAATTTATTTATTCATTTACTTACTTATTTTACTGAGGGAAGAACCCAGGGCCTTTGCACTGAGCTAAATCCCCAGCCCTTCTCTGTTTTCTATTTTGAAACAATGTTTCCCTGACTGGCCGAATTGCCCAGGCTGGACTCCAACTTGCGATCTTCTGTCTCAGCTTTCAGCGTCCTGGGATTTCAGGTGTTCCTCAGTATGCTGTCCCTGTTGGCGGAATATGTGAAATAATTTAAAATGTGCTTGTCCTTTGACCCAGTATTTTCCCTTCTACTGATCTGTCCTTGTGGACAGCAATAATAAGTGGGGTGCTCTAGGAGGAGTGTGCATGCCAACAGTATATGCGACCACCAAAAAAGTACCCGTGGGCAGGGGTTGGACCCTCCATGGAGCTGCTGAGACGGGTCGGTGTGCACTGGTCTGGGATGAGTTCTATGGTGTAAGGCAAGATTTACCCATTTGTTTATTTGTTATTGTAGTACTGGAGATTGAGCTCAGGACTTTCACACTGAGCTACAGTGCTGACCCTTTCCTTTTGTTTTCGTATTAATTTTGAGACAGGGTCTCATTAAGTCAGTAGGTTGTCCTGGCTGGGCTTGAAGTTGCAATCATCCTATCTCAGACTCCCAAAGTCCCAGGATTATGGGCATGAGCCAGCATGCCCACCTTTGCTTATTATTTAAAAATACCTCTAAAAAGCTAAAACTAAAATATGTATCTGAATCCATAGAAAAAGTCTTCATTCCCAATTTTGCTATTAGGAGATAGAAATAACTGTTTTCTTGATATTCCTGTATCCATTACATTTTTCTAGCCACAGCTTTTGGTCATATACTTAGTACTTTTGTATTTTTTTTTTTTTTTTGAGACAGGGTCTTGCTCAGTAGCCCAGGCTGTTCCCAAACTTACTACCTAGCCCAGGCTAGCCTTGAAGTCTCACAATCCTCCTGCCTCAGCCTCCCAAAGTCTGGGATTACAGGAGTGTGCCACCATGCCCAGCTTTATGTGGTGCTGGGGAACTGAACTCAGGCCCTTGTGCTTGCTAGGCAAGTACTTTAACCATTGTGCCATTCCTCCAGCCTGTACTTTTGTAATTAAATAGCAATAAATAAATAAATATATAAGTAGAAACTAGCATTAAGATCTCTTGCCTCATGACTTAACCATTGGAGGTCCACTGCGAGCACAGACCTGCCCAAGGTCATGTGTCAGGTGGTACTGGCCAGGACTCCAGCTCTGACCTTGACTTCACCCAAGGATTAGCAAATGGCAAGGTCTTGGCCAAGAAAGGAGCAGCCACAGCTTCCCAGATGAGCACAGTGGGGAAACAGGGGCTGGATTATGGGCTGATGGTGCTGTGTAGGGGCAAAAGGTCCACCTGGGTGTGGAGGGAAGTACCCTCCCCGGGGACAGCAGGGCTTCATCACTAGGGTCTTGACCTCCTGACCTTAGCTTGTCCAGCCTCGCAAGCCCCTCCCTCTGCTGCCTTTAGTAATGCTGCTGGGAAGCTGAGTGCCAGTTTGGTGACATCACCGTGGCAGTTTGCTGAGTGTGCTGGCCTACACTGGCTTTACTCTACTGAGGAAGCAGTATGGCGCGCTGGTTAGGGCCTCCGGAACCATCCTGGGGCAAAGTCCACCCTTGCCATCCACTGGTTAAGTGAGCTTGAGTGGATTCTTTAACTTCTGCCAAGACCCATTTGGATATTTATGACATTATCTGCGGCCATATAAAATTATCGACTTAAAGATTAGCCTGTTGTATTTGATAAAAGATTTCATTAACTCACTCCTAATGTGATGATTGCTTTGGCCGAGCCAGATCCGATGGTCCACAGGCTGAATGTTCCCCGTTGCTGGTCTGTATGATAGCACTACCCATAGAGTCACTGAGGTGGAATTGAACTCAGGGCCTAAAGTATTCAGGCCAGAGAGTGGAAACTGCCACCAAATGTCCACCAACGAATGGTTAAACATAACCTGGTCTCTCCTGGTGCAGATGCTTGAGGATTGACCTGGAAATCCTGCAGGAATATCACTCAGCCATGAAAAAGAAAAAATATAAAAATAGATACATGCTAGACATAAATAAAACTTAGCAACATTATGCTAAGTGAAAGAAGACAGAAACGAAAGGCCACATCATATATGATCCTGTTCATAAGGATTGTCCAGACTAGGCAGACCGGTGGGGACAGAAGCAAGCTGCCTCAGGCTTTGGGGATGGGTGTGACGGCTAACAAACAAGAGACACCTTGTCCAGGAGGCAAAAGTGTTCTGGAATTATGCTACTGATATTTATATGACTTCTCAAATGTACTACAAACTCATGAACTTTGAAGGAGTGAATTTTATAGTATGTAAATTGTATCTTAGTAAAAATAGACAAAAAGAATTAGAAACAAATATAAAAATTCATGTACAAGGATACCACACTGTGACAGCTTGTTGGTGTTACAGGGAAGGCAAACATTATTTCTTCTATCCTCTGAATTCGGTAACGTAGGCCTGCAAATGAAACCATAAAAGGCCAATTTACAGGAGAAAAGCCATCCGTGCTTTCTTTATTTTTCACACGCATAGAGACCTTCATAGAAAAGAAGCGAAGACTTTGGCAATTAGACTCAATGGTTGATGCCATTTTAACAAAGGAAATTGAATGTGTCGAGAAGTAGCAGAGAAAGAAAAAGGGGTTGGGGCTTTTACCCGAGGGAGGGCAAATTTGTGGGGGAAGTAAGGGAAGGAAAAGTGATCTTGTTCCCTTCCGGTTCTCTTCTGCCAACCCAGCCAGTGCTACCTTCAGGTTCAGTGCTGAAGAATTACTTTCATCCTTGTACAGGGGAGCAGGTTGGTGTCGTGCTGGGACAAAATACCCCATGTCCACAACTTAACGGAGGAATGATTTATTTCGCTCGGATTCAGAAGGTCTCCCACTGTCCCTTCGTGAGGCAGCCCGCACCGCTGAAGGCACATGGCAGAGGCGGGAGAGCAGCTTACCGCAGTGCAGACGGAAGCCAAGCCAAGCTGGAGCAAAACAAGCCCTAAGACTCGGGCAAGGAAGGCTAGAGCTGTTCCAGGAGGGAGCTGTGACCTCTCTGCCCATCCTCAGGGCAAGTGCCCCGCCCTCACTCTCTGGCCCACCAGTCGACAACACACTTCTGAGAGTTCTGCCCTGGGCATCCCCCAATCTCAACAAATTGACACGATATTTTCAGGTCAGTCCTCAAGCGTCTGCACCTTCCGGCTGTGCTCCACTTCCCAATAACACACAGTTCCAAATTCATAAGGCTTTTGGGGGACACTCAAAATCCTAACCATAGCAGTGGGGAAGTCCCTTCACGCAGGGAAATTTCTGCCCTGCTTTTAAGCAAACGGGAAAAGCAAAGAGCTCTTTCTGCGTGAGATGGTTCTAATTATCAATTTTAATATAAATAGGGCATATTTTGGGATGGCATGTTCTGATCTCCTATGGTGGAAACCAGACAGAGTTAAATTTGTACCCATGGGATAGTGAAACCATTATGAAACACTTTATAATGATGGATTATACAGCCATGAATAAAACTTCATTTAGAACAAATTTTTTTTTAATCAAATAAGGTACTCCATAGAGTGGCTGTAAGTGGCTTGTTGGTATCAGCTGCTGTTAATGAACTAGGGAATGACCTTTGCCCCCCTCTGACAGATGAAGGAAACTGAGGCTCACAGATGACATGATGTGGTTGTACCGGTCTCCTTCTAGTATGCTCCCAGCAAGGGCAGTGTCTTGGCATCTGGCCAGTCCAGGTGCCCTTCCTAGCTCTGTCACTACTGAGTTACCAGGCTTTGCTTCAGCCCAGCCCCACACCCCTCTGAGCGGCGAGTGGCTGGGGCCTGCCTGCGGAGAGGCAGTGGGTTGGAAGGAGGTTCTGAGCATGCAGCCACCATGAGACTCAGGTGGTAGAGCTGCTACTCTGCTTCTGGGCCAGGCCCATGGGCAGGGCTGGGACTGAATGGATGAAGGCTCTGGAGAGACAGTGGACAAATGTCCCCCGATGGCCCATGTGTTGTTGAAGGTTTGATCCTGTGCCTGTTGTGCTATCGGAGGTGGTGGAACCCTTAAGAGTGAAGGGCTTGATGGAAGGAAGTTGGGTTACTGAGGGTTTGCCCTTGAAAGGGATTGTGGTACCCCAGCGCCTCCTCTTCTCCCTCTTTCTGCTTCTGGGCCACCAGGAGGAGAACAGATTCCTCCTCTATGTGCTTCTGCCATGATATGCTACCTTGCCACAGGCCTAAAAGCACTGGCCTGTCTATGGACTGAAACTTCTAAAACTGTGAGCCAAAATAAACCTTTTCTCTCTTTAAATGTATTATCTCAGGTATTTGGTTACAGTAACATAAAGTTGACCAACAGTATAACCTGCCCAGAAGTAGTGAGTCATGTGTCCATCATTCCAACCCACAGGCTGGAGGAGGAAGAGCCCTCAACAACTCTCAGCAGGAGGCAATTCAAGCTGAGGAGAAGGGCGTGGTCTTTCCTCCTGGCAGTCCTACTCCGCGCACTATTCCCAGGCCTCTCTCTAGCAGACTGACAAAGCGGTCTTGAATTCTCAGGCCTCAGTGAGCTAGTCCGGCGTGGTGGTTAGGATGCTGAGACTTGGAGCCTAGACTGCCTGGATGCAGCCTCAGGTTCCCTGCTTTTGCTGACTCTAGGGACTTCAATGGGGGAATTTGCCTCTCTGAGCTTCAATTTCCTCCGCTGCAAAGTAGAGATGGAAGAGGTCCTCAGTGTGATCACAGGGCCTCGAGGCCTGCTGGCTATTGCTCTGACGACTGTTGCTTTCTTAGCTGTGAAGAAGCTGCGGGACACGTGTGTGCCTGCAGGCAAGGGGCTGGCCCCAAGTGCCGGTCCCCAGCCTGCGGTCCTCTGGTTTCAGCACCAAGTAAGTGATCGACAGGCTGGGCTGGTGGCATCCTGGCAGGCCTGTCTTGGCAGCTGCTCCCACAAGGCGAGGCCCTGGGAGCTGCACAGAATTAATTAGGCTGCATTCCTCTTCCCGGGCTCCTGGCGGGCCCGCACACAGCCCCTTCTGAGCTGCCGAGGGCTCTTGGCTCGGATCCCTGGCAGGCCAAGTTGAGGCCCACACTCTGCTCTCCCCTGAGAGGGGCTGGGAAGGCTCTTGTGAGGCGGAAGCCCTGGCTGGGGAAGGGCCATCCTCAGCCAGCAGCCAGAAGCCAGCTCCTGTCCTGGCTCTCCCTTGCTCAGCAACCTTCACTAGCTCCCCATTCCTGAAGATCAGATTCCCAGCCTGGGCCCTGCTGCTAAGGCTGGCTGCTCCTGCCTGTGTTGTCTGGCCAGCCACCCTGGCACGGCTCCTGCAGCCGATGCTTGTCCCTCATCCCAGCCTGTACAAACCCACTCATTCAACTGCCCACCGGCAGCTGGAAGGCTGGCTGATTGAATGTTCCACCTCTTGTCCCTTCGTGTGTCTACTTTCTCCGCCCACCTGGGAGCCCCTGAAGGCAGCGGCATTGTGTCCAGATGTGGGAAATGCTCATGGCAGGCATTTCCGGCATGCTGGTGTTCCTAGGAGACTTTTTTGAGATGTGGGGACAACAAGTTGCTATAGGAGACTCCCACCTGATGCACCACTCGGGCCAGGGATCAATGCTGTGGGCAGGAGTGTGCTGCCATTCCAGGCTGACCCATCAGCCTTTCCCAGGCTCCTCCTTTTACGCCCTGAGAGAACCTGAGGGCAGCTCCCTTGGTTGGGAGAAAGAAGTCCTGTGCTGTCCTCTCTGCCTTGGAAATTTCTTCTTCACTTAACCAATTCTCCTGAGGCTCGGCCTTCCGACCACTTCCTCTGGGGAGCCGCCATCTTTACCATTTCTACAGGGCTCCATCTCAGTGTGATGTCCTATCAGAGAAGCAGGACAGAATAACAGTTAAGAACCTGGGTTTAAATGTCAGCTTAGCCATATCCTAGCTTTATAACTTTGTTTTGAGCAATTTACAAAAACTCTTCATGTCTCAGTTATCTTGTCTACCAACTCCTCCTCTTCTTCTTCCTCTTCTTCTTCTTCTGTAGATTCAGAGTCTTGCTATTTTGCCCAGGTTGGCCTTAAACTCCTGGCCTCAAACGATCTTCTTGCCACAGCCTCCTGAGTAACTGTGACTACAGAAATGGGTCACATGCTCAGCTCATCTTGCCTACAGGATGAAATTGCTTGGGCTTGCTACATAAAGTTGCTTTAAGGAGCCAAGGAGTTAATATGTGGAAAGCACAGTAAGCCCTCAATAAGCAGAAGCTCGTAGATTTACCTTAAAATCCAGCCATGTTTTCTTGAATAGCCCTTCTCTTGGTGTGGCTTGGCGAGCTTGCAAGAGCCTCCCCAGAAGCCATTATTTATCATTGTTGAATAAATGAATGGCCCTATTTCAGGAATTCAGGGCCTTGATAAGCAAATGACTTATCTGAACTGACCCTGAACTCTATTTATGAGCACGAGCATGCACACCCACACATCCACACCCACCTCCCCTCTGCACATGCTTGTGGGTACGCGCACACACACACACTCGCATGCACACACACACAGAGACAGAGACAGAGAAACACAAAGACAGAAGCAGAATTCTCAAAGCTTTTTCTGGGTGAGGAGTATGTAGAGGTGGCCGAGGGCCCCAGCCGCAGCCTCTCAGGCCTGCGTGTTCTTCAGGCTGCTGACCAGGGGACCCAGGTTCTCCTGCACATGTAGCCCATATCACACAAGGTCCTGCTATGCCCTTTCCAGACCATCTCTGCCCAGGGCTCCAGTGGAAGAAATAAGAACTTGACTCAAAGAGCCTTGTAAGAAACTTAAGTATGACTGAAAAGGTAAACAAAGAGGAGTTTTTGTTTCACAAACCCAAACTTCTTTCTCCAGGCCTGCACTGGACCTCCCACCAGTTTCTCTACTTTGTCCCAAACTCAGCCTTCCCCTCTGCTCTGCCTCCTTTCCCAGCCCCTACCAGGTCCCCTGTGCCTGGAGTGTGATCTACAAGCCAACATAAACTCTGGGCACGCATGATCCAGGGCCCTGCAAATTATACTTCCTGTGATCAGAGGTGGGGCTGGATGAGGGCCAGAGCGGGGATCCTGCAGTAGGGGGCCCAAGCCGCAGGCCCTATTTTCTAAGACTGAAGACCAAAGGGGCGGGGTGTCACCTCTGTCTGTACCTGCCTCTTCTCTCTCTGTAATCATCACCACAGCTCAAGTCATTTGGGTCACCGATCTCTGAACCTTGAACAGGCCCTTGGGCCTGTGCCAAAGGCAGTGAACGTCTGTTTCCTGGGGCCTCCCACACCTTCTTGCCAGGGCCTCCATGCCTGTGCCAAGCCTCCTGCCAGCTGTGGCCCTGAAGCTGCCAGCTCTGGCCGTGGGTTGCTGTTCTGGAGTCTCCAAGGGATGGATTGCTGTGATGCCAGGGAGTTAGGGTCTCTACCAGCAAGTTCAGCTGGAGCACGAGAGGGTGCACTGGCCCTGAGCCGGGGTGGGCAGGAAGTGGCCAGACTCGCCCCTCTGCCCCAGACCTTCCGAGCCACAGGCCCCTGTGGACCTGCAGGGAGGTGTGGCTTTTTTTTTTCTCCCACTTCTTCCTGGCCCACTGTCAGCCCCGACCAGCCCTTTGGCAACAGAATTCTAGGGCCCACTGCTGCCACTGTCCACTGCTGCTCACAGATCAGCCTGTGGCACCCTGTGGCCCACAACACCAAGCCCAGACCTCAGCTTGACTTCTGAGACGTCGCTGGCTTCCTTCACCTCCCGCCTCTTCCCACGCCTGCTCCAGCCGGGGGCTGTCCCTAGAAGAGCCTGCGTGTCACTCCTCCTCTCACTGTCCCTCCCTTCTCTGGCCTGGGATCCCTCCCTGCTTTCTTTCTACTTATTTAGGCCTTCCTTGTGTTTCAGGTGAGGAGCGCCGCCTCCCTGCGGGATCCTTTCTGTGGCCTCCCGTCTCCACCCAGGCCAGCCCCCTCCTTGCAGGTTCTCTGGCTCCGTCTCTGTCCTGTGTATTACATAATCACTCCGCTGGCAGCCTGACAGGCAGCCTCTGCTGCTTCCCAGTTCGCAAGCTCAGCATGGCACCTGACCTACCTGTTCGGTGATTGTGCCGGCCCGGTGAGTTGCTTCCCATTTTGTAGATGAAAAAATGGAGACTCAGAAAAGTCATATTGCACTGGTGATCTACGAATTCAACCACCAAATGTACTATGTGCATGCAAATTTATTTTGCACATATGTACAGTATGCTGGAGCCAGAAAGCCTGCATTCCAGTTCCGATGCCTTCGCTTGCTTGCTGTGTGGCCTGAGGAAAATCACTTGCCTTCTCTGTGCATCACTTACTTCATCTGTAAAATGGAGAATGGTAAAAGTTCTGACATCACAGGGTTGTCGTGAAGATAAAAATTAGTTGATCTGGATAAAGCCTGCCACATACCCGCTGCAGAGGAGCTCAGTCCATGTTAGCATGTTCTCCCATGAAGAAGTCAGGATTGGATTCATGGACAAGGCAGGATTACAGGAATACATAAATAACTGTTGCTTAGCCATTCACTGTTTCCTGAGAGCAGGCTCAGTGCATAGCCTGCTACTCCCGTGCAGGCCAGCCACAGGCAAGGACACCGTCTGCTCCCTGGGGATTGCCAGAATTGGGGGCTGTGAGTCCTGGCAGCTGCCAGCAGAAGTGGCCTTGACCGCAGGTGTCCTCAGTACCTAGACGAGCTGCTAGGGGTCCGGCAGGATTGGGGACCCCAGTGTCAAACTCCAGCAGATCCCCAGCCAAGGCCCAAGGTAGAGGGCGAGGCTCCACCACGCACGCAACACTGAAGACCATGGCCCACATGGTCACCTCCCTCATGGGACAGATTTGCTCTGGGTCTCCCAGTCAGTTCTGTCAGGGAACCGGGTGGCTGAACGGAAGTGGTTCTCCACACATTCACGGTCTGAACTTCTTCCACGTGCACTCTTGGGAAAGCCCTGGTCGTTGTTTTCTTCTGGGAACGTGGGGCTCAGAATCCTGATGTTAAAATGGCAGTTAGCTATCCAGACACATGATAGACAAAAGCCCAGAGAGGGCAGGCTGGCAGCCAAAGATGCCCAGCAAGGGCAAAAGCAAAGCCTAGAGTTCCATCCGCAACCCTGGGCTCTTTCCCTTCCTTTCTGTATTCTCCTGTCTTCCCAGCAGCCCTTTCCTGAGAGGATCCTCCCACCTTTGCTCAGCCCAGACAAAAAACTAGAATACCATTTTGCTGTTTATTACAAATACAGATTCACAGGTAAATAATTGAGAATCTAAAAAATACATTAAATAAATAATTGGGATTCTCAAAGTTCTTACGGCAAATAAGTTATGTACAGAGGCGGGAAGCATAGCAGGCTCTTCTCACCAGCAGGGTCCCAAGGGCAGGAAGACAGAAGGATTCTGGGAAGGTGCAGCCAGAGGGAACTGGATGCCAGCCCCTGGGGGTCCTGTCCAGCCTCCAGGACTGGCTTAGGTGTGAGTATGCCTTGCTGTGCTGTGGCTCCTGGATTGCAGCTCGCCAGACAGGACAATCTTCAGGACATGGCTTTCCAGTTCACGTTTGCCCCACGCAGTTCCTTGCGGCAAGACTGTGGCCAGCAGCCAGTGCTGGGGAGCCGCCCTACCACCTAGAGCAGAGTGCTGTGCTCTCCTGGGCAGTGTGAGGGCACCGAGCTGCCTTGAACGAGGCTCTCTCAACCAGGCGGGAGGCCGGAGCTTGCGCCAACTCCAGCAATGAGTCCAGCTGGCTGGGCCAGGCGACAGGCTGAGGGTCTCTCGTGAGCGGGCCCCTCCTCCCATCTCAACACAGGCAGGCTTCGTTCTTCATGGTCCCGTGGCTCGCAGCGCTATCTCTTCCTCCGCCGGGAGTGTGTGGGCCTGGGTTCCCACACTGTCTCCTGCTGTCGCCTGGCAAAGCGAACCTTGGCAGCAAAAATGTCCCTGAAGGTGGAGAAGGAACAACTCAGCATTTCAGAAAATACAGACACTCCAAGAGCTCCCATGGGAAGGAGGGGTGATGGGGACAAGAGCCGCTCTGAGTCAGGGGTGGCTGTTGCCCGAAAGCAAGGTCTGCATATCCAGGGCAGACCAGCCCGGGACGGTAAGCTTCTATGCCTACGGGGCTTTGACAAAGCTTGTGCTTAATACCACAGGCTACTGAAATGACCAGCCAGGACATCCCAGAGGTCACTCCTCTTCCCTCTCTCTGCCACACCTTGTGCACTGTCCACCTTGCCCTCATCAGCCACATCTGATCAACTTATTCTCATTCCTCAAAGTGGCTCAGCCCAGATGCATAGAGCCCCAGGTGACATTTGAAACTCAGATATTTTGAACTTGACTGAGGACCCTGGCAGCACCCAAGAATCGACTTCTGAGGTCAAAGCGTCCTAGCTTGGGAGCTAGACGGCTGGCCTTAGTCCCCAGCTGCTGGAATGTGGGCAAGGGGCAGGATGTCTCTGAAAGCCTTTCACAGCCTATTAAATACAAAGTAGGCTTGAACTACCCCACTCACGAGCACTTCATTAGCAAAGCCAGGTTTGTGCACACCACGCAGTGCTGGCGGAGCCAGCTCTCTGCACACTATGAAGAGCTGTGCACCTGCAAAGTTTTATCCTAATGTCTTCCATTCTCAGACAGTTCTTACACACATGCCAGGTCCCACCCATCTCATTACTTTGCCTTTTCTCCCCTTGTTCTGCTTTTCCCTCAAAATGAGAACCCCGGAAGGGGTCACACTGGGTCCCAGCACTGTCCAGCTCCCAGGAGCCCTCAGTGGCAGAGGCAGGATGGCTAAGACTCCAGAGCCCCCAGGGGGCCAAGATCTGCTTGACACCTGATTTCCATCAACAACAGGTCTCACCTCACCACCGCCTGTAGGTCTGGTGCTACTACTTCTTTGTTTAAAAATAAGAACCTGAAGCACAGAGAAGCCGAGTGACTAGCCTAAGGTCACAAAGCTTGTTTACAGCAGGGCTGAGGTTCCAATCAGGCTGTTCCTGCTCCCCCAGCTGCTCAGGGCCACTCTGCTACAGAGCCAGATTGGAGCTTCTGTTCTTAAGGAAATTAGCCTTTATAGGTATCTTCTACGCAAGACCTCTAGCCACACAGAGGCCACCAGGTAGGAGAGCCCGGTGGGCAGTGAGGAAGGGTCTGGCTGGGCAGTCAGTTCCTGCTCATGACAGATGCTGGCTGTCAAAGACTGCATGGATGACTGTGGTTCTTCCCAGTCACGGCCTTCAAACCTTCTAAAAATAATGAACATCCAGGCCCAGATGTAAGTAAGGGCACAGCGGTTACAAGTACAAACTCTGGAGTCAGCCAGTTGCCACGGATGCTGATGGCAGCGGAGACCATTCACACTGTGTGAGTTTGGGCAGGTGGCCTCACCCTTCCGAACCTCGGCTGTCTTGCATGCACAGTGGAGACCCATCTTGGCTTATATGGAGGATAGGAAGATGTACAAGACACCCAAAGTGCTCATCCAAGGCAGGCGCTTCTCACCTCAACCTCCAGAGGGGAGATCCTTCCGTGGCCCGTGTCTTGCCAGTCTGGAACACGTTTGGGTGGGGCTGGTTGCTTGGGACCGCCACAGCTTCAGCCCTGAATAAATGGCAATAGGACCCAAATAAGGGGCTGTCCTGGGCCCTGAAGCCACCTGGCCGCACTAGCCCAGCCCCCACCCCACCCCACCCGCCCTCTGGAGCAGATCTGTTTCCACCCTGGTGCACCTGGCATCCTTCCTTTTCCAGGCTGGATGGGGACCAAGGAAAACTGAGCTACTGGGAACGTGCTCTTGGTCTCCTGAGGAGGCAGCTGGGTGGCCGGACTTCCCAGAATCTGGCCACCTGCAGCTGCAGGGGAAACTGAGGCAAGGGTGGAGCCACGGCTTGCGCCCCAGAGGAGGAGTTTCTCGCAAGTCGTCAGAAGAACTGGTGCCTGGAATTTAGGAAGCCAGTTTCTGCTTTCTCAGGCAGTCTGAGCGGAGGACGGAGCAAACAAAATCTCCCCCTCTTTTGGAGATGGGAAGGCCAAGGCCCAGGAAAGTGAGGAGACTTGGCGAAGCTCCCCTCTTCCCACCTCAGGATGGCGTTGTAGCTTCACAACTCCCCATACAATTTTTCTTCCGAGTGGGCTCTGAAACTCCCAAATATCAGGTTGGAATCCAAAGCCCAGTGGGGCTTGGATGCAAGTCCTGTCCCTTCTCTGGGCATGAGCTTCCTCAGGTGTCACCTAGATAGCATCACCTCCTGCCTGGGAATGAGGACACGAGTGCTCTCAGGGGTGTCAGAGCTGGTAGAGGGAGGCTGTCAGGGGTGACTGGTTCCCTACATAGAGGGACACCACCACTGACGCAGGGCTACCTAGGACCTCAGTCAGGGTCCTGTTTGCCCTATAATAGCCAATCTGTTCCTCTGGTGGCGTCCCAATACACTCCTCCCAAGATGGACTCAAGCTAGCAGCAGCCCTAGCCCTGCGAGCTGTGTGCCCACTTACCAGGGTCTTCGATGGCAGAAGGTGGTACAGGCGGGGTCCCAGGCATTGGAGCACTCACAGCGCTTTGGCAGGGAGCGGCGCCGGCGCCTTGGCGGGTTTCCCAGGCCGTAAGGAGCTGTCTGTCTGTGGGCAGGCGGCCAGCAAGGTAGTGGTGTGTGTGTGTGTGTG
>PVKB01000216.1:0-111746 GCA_004027205.1 Ctenodactylus gundi | reverse complement strand
ATTCACAGAGCCCTCCACGAGTGCATAGGTAACCCTGGACAAGCCCTGGACGAGCCCCTGTTCCTCCCTGGCCTCTGGGCACTGGCTCAGCAGTACTCAGGGGGAGCTCCCAGCGCGATCAGTATGGGCTGGAGTTTGCATTTCCTCCGGGAGCTGGGAACTGAGAAATCCTCTCAGCTCCTCTCTCCTTCCAAACAGACCAGTTCCCTTGTTCTCAAAGAAGGCTTCCAGCCCTCTGTCTCCCAGAAGTGAACACAGAGCTCACGGCTGAGCTGCCTTCACCTGTTACCATGTGCCCAGAGGAGTGACCAACACACCTTGGAGCTCTAAAAGTTGTGTGCACACTCAGGTGGGCTCGATTTCAGATTCAAACTAACCAAGGTGGTCAGGGACAGGAAAGAGGCCTCAAGGCTGGTCCACCCAGCACCTTAAGGTGACAGAGCTAATTTTAGGTAGCATGGTGGAGCTGTGATGGCTCCTGGTGGACCCAGAATGCAGAGACTGGCAGGGTTCCCGCCCTGGGAGTGTTTGGATTTGGATTAGGTCCACACACGCTTACGTGCTGGCTTTCTCTTGCCTTATGCAATTCGGGGAAGAAAACACACACACACACACACACACACACACACACACACACACACACACACATACACACACACACAGGCATGCACACACACAGGCACGCACAGAAAAACTTCAGTTTAAGGTATGCAGAGGCGCAGAGGCCCAGAGGCAATGCGGGCACGGGCAGAGCAGACAGCACCCAGCTCCCGCCAGGCTCCGCCGGGTAACCCAGGGCAAGTTCTTTCTCATCTGTCACTTGGGGATGACCTGCTTCATGGAGAAGCTGGGCGCTCATGAGATGACACTGCATGTGCAGTGCTTGGTACAGGGGCTGGCACAGTCAAGGCAGGGGTGCTGTCATTAAGGATATTACTCTTGGTAGAGGCAGCATGGCCAAGCTGGTATATGATCCTGTATGTGGATCTGGGACAAAGCCTTCCACGTTCCTGTGTGATCCTGAAGAAATCACCTAGCTTCTCTGAATCTCAGTGCTCCGGTCTGAAAAACGGAGCCAATGCTTTTCCTACTAGGCCTTTGTGAATATCCACAAGAGGCAACCCTTTACAGGGTTCCAGCCGCCCCCGCTCCCACGTGGGAGCTGAAACAGTAACTGTTAACTATTGCTATTAGCCCAATGTCCCCATCTGCAGGCCCAGGGAAAGCTGGACTAAGCCAGAGGTTCCTCAGCATTGCCATAGCCCCTACCCTGCCCCTGCCCTGAGACACCCCGCTGGGACCCCCATGGATGCTCACCCGGGAGTGTTCACCCAGATGATGTCCAGGTGGCAGAAGTAGACGCACTCTTTGTCAAGCCAGGAGCTGCAGGAGCAGCGGCGAAGCCGCAGGTGGGAGCCACGGGCTCCGGGTGAGAGTCCTGGCTGCTCCAGGGTGGCAGCAGCTTGGCCTTTCCCTACATACACAGGAGGGAGGGAGGGAGAGAGGTGGAGAGGCGGTCAGGGCGCCCGCTGGCCAGGATAGGGGACCTGCCAGGCTCCTCCTCCTCCTGCACAATTGAGGAAGTTGGCACTCGTGCTGCCCAGCCTTGGGGATCCCCAGTGGCCCGGTGGGCAGGACCAGTGACCACCCAGAGCCTGTAGCGCTGGTGCACCTGCAGAACACCCCTGTTCCTGCACTGGTTCCTGCTGGTATCCCCCAGTGGGCTCTGGGGGAGACACTGAAGGACAGACCCAGGGCTGCAGCAGCAGGTGAAGCCAGGGCAGCTCACCTTCATGCAGGATCGTGAGCAGAGCTAGAGCAACCGAGTACCAGGCGGTGAGCGGGGAGACCATGGCAGTGGCAGGATGCAGCACTGGACCGGAGCAGAGAGTGCCTGTTGCCAGCCTTCTGCTACTAAGCCGAGCTGGTAGCTCATTGCCTTGGTGCCCTGGCTGCTTCTTATAACAGCAGGACTGTGCCCCGCCCCTGCTTTCTGCCCCGCCCCGGCTGCACCTTGGGCCCTGAGCCAGGGACACCGCCTCCTCCCCGGTGCCTGGCCCGCCCTAGACTTCATAGGGAGGGGGAGGGAGGGAGGGAAGGCTCCACTCCTCCCTCTGCACCCTGAGGGCCTCTGGGAGTCCCAAGGCTTCTCTGTGGCCCCTGGGGGCGCCCTCGGTCCTGCTGGGCTTCCTCAAGTCTCACTGGTTTGTTCCCAGAGCTGAGAGCTTCATCTGACCTGCCCAGTCTCTGCCAGCTAGGCTGAGGATGCCCCTCTGTTGTGTGGGTGGTAAAAAGGCCACTCAAGGCTATGTGGCTTTGGACAGATCAGAACCCCCTCTGGGTCTGCCTCCCTCAGTGAAGGACGCAGCTCATGCCAGACTGCTGACCAGCCTGGGGCTGTCTCAGCCCCACTTCATCCAGGAAGTACTGCCCGCCCCCTCCTCTCTCACCACGCTAGGCCCCAGAGTAGAAGTTGCAGTCCCGTCCAGGAGCTACTCAGCTCTGCAGCCGTGGCCAAGGCTGTCTATCATGGACCTCAGTGTCCAGATGGACAAAACAAAGTCGAAAGGGCTTGCGTGTTTGCAGCTCACAAACTCCCTTGAAGAAGATGGTTCCAGAGTCCTTTCCAGAAAGACGCCCCTGTGCATGACAGGGTGATAGGACAGGATGATCTGGCTTACCTCGCTGGCTACTCTGCACTAAAGAAAAAGCCAAGGCACTGTCAGGGCCTGCCATTCTGCATCTGGCTCCTCTGATGGCCCAAAAATCTCGCTGGAGACAAGAGCAGGGATACACCGCCTGTGAGCTGAGCTCCCTGGGGAGCTGGCAGCCACCCTGCCTGCCCAGGCCTGGCTCAGAGTCCACCTCCATGGCATCTTCTCAGTGACTTCATCTCCAGGCCAACAGGAAAGCCCTTCCATTCCTTGAGATTCCTGGGGCTTGCCTGAAGGCTGGCACTCGTTGTATCTTCAAGGAGAAAGTGTGGCTCTGTGTGGCTGCACCCACCCAATAGGAGACCTGTGAGAGCCTTTCCGTAGCAGTGGGGCCCAGTTTGCCTTCTTATAGTCAGTATTTTTAGCTCTTATATTAGATATTCACGAAGGGGAAAGCAGGCGATCACAAACAAGGGGCGATTTTGCTTCTTCCCAAGGCACGTCCAGTCTATGCATCCATCTGTGGGAACAGAATCCATTGGAGAACGACTCCTGGTGGCGTCCTCTTCCTCCTTCAAATCTGGGACTGGATGCGGTGCAAGTGGGAGCAAGCGTTTGTGGAGTGCCCACTATGTGCTCAGGGCACTTTCCAGTCCTTCTGGCCTCCACCCAGAGGCAGCTGTTACCCTGCAGCCAGATCTATGCCCGCAGTGAGGCTCAAAGAGGAGCCGGGCTACCTCGCCACACTGCTGGCCCACGGCAGAGCCCACCTTGGAGCCTCCAGATCTTAGTCACTCAGACAAACCACAAGTGACTTCTCTTACGGGGTGCACTGCCCTCCCCCACATCGTGCCTCTCTAAGAATTTGGAAGAATATTTCTGGAATGAGGTGAGCAATGCTCCTAGTCATTTCTATCAGCCTCCGGGAGAATATGAATACAGACTTCAGCGAGGATGGGGGTGGGGGGCGGGGAGAATGCAAACTACTGAGCCGTGAAAAGAAGAAAGCAGAAAAAGCAGGGCATGAGGAGAAGGAGGGGGTCAGAGTGGGGAGGGAAACAAACCAGGAGGCAGATAAAGACAGGTAGGGAGCGGGCAGGAGAACAAGGAAGCCGTGCGCAGCTAGCGAGAGAGAAATAACTCGGATTTGAGAAAGTAAAAGAGAAAGACCATAGGGAGTCAGAGGCACGGTTCTAACGTGTCTAATCTTTACACAAATGCAAAACGCCTGCTCAGGACAATGGGGAACCAGAAGCTCCGAGTCTGGGGAATATAATAGAAGAATTAAGCAGACCAGAGACAGGATCCCTCTAGGGTGTGAAAGGAGGATGACGACAGGGCAGAGGCCACTGCCTGGGCTTCCTAGGGTCAGCAGGGAGCTGCGCACAGTGGCCAGCTCCGATTTCTCTCCTTCCCTGAGCTGGGCTCCCACAGGAGAGGCTGCCCCAGGAACCTGAGAGAGCCAGGTCTCAGGGGTGAAGCCATTCCGGGAACAGCACTATTCCGCTGCTGGCTTCCAGGTAGGGAAAATTAAGCTGAGTTACAAATAGTTTCAGCCCCTGGATCTCTTAGCCTGAGCCTCGTTAGTCACCTCTGCCCTCTTCTGGTTGATCTGGCTGCTAGCCCCCGCCCTCGTAGCTGTACTGGCCGCATTGTCACTGCTCCTCATTGGTGCCCTGGCCTTATGTCCCTGCCCTTGCTGGTAGATCTGTTTGCACAGCCCCATGACCTCAGGACGACCCAGCTGGCTACCCTGCTATACCCCCAACTCAATCTGGCCCTACTCTCTGTCTGGGTTTCTAAAGGCTGCAGGGAGGTGTCAGGAATCATTTAAGGTCACCCTGTCAGAATTTGGAGGAAATCGTTTTGCACATAAATGATATCCTATGTTTGGCACCAGCCCAATTAGAGTAGAATAGACTGAGGAGGTTGTAACGCTGGCAGAAGAGGGCAGCTGAGGTGCATTTCTGGGTGAGACACTAGGAATTGCCTTGCAGAAATCCTCCCTGGTCTTCACTTCCATTTGGTAGATGAGGTAAGGATCTTCTCAGTTAGGAGTCCCCAAGGAGGAGGGACTTGGTCAAGACAGAAATGGAGCTGGGCCTGTTCTCTGGACTCCTAATCTAGTGTCATCCTTTCCACACCCCAATGGAGCATCCTCAGGGCCCACCCGTGCGTGGAATCCCGCATTCTTTTGGGAGAAGCTATCTAAAGGACCTCAATGGTAGAAAGTTCAGAGCATTGGGATGACCTGAGTTATCTCATCTTGTTATACACTCCGAAGCTCCCTCTGTGACCCTGCACTAAGAGGAAATATGGTGTTATTGAGCAGGTGTCCACCAACCCTGGACACTATGCTGGATGGAAGGTGCACAGGAGTGAGACTAAGTGTCCTCAAAATTGGGCAGAGATAGGCTGGAGCAGGTGCTGCTTCATGCCGCAGGCAAGGCCTTGGACCATGAGGCTTTGTCCCAGCGCTGTTGTTTTCATTGTGTGGCTATGGGCTGGTCCTATCCCTTCCCCTGCCTCATCCCCTCCCTGTCCCTTCATCCCGCCTTCCCAGTGATGGTGAGAGGTCTTTGGCTGCCTATGGCATTTAGAGTCCAGCTGAGATGGCTTGGTGCTCCCAAAATGTGAGGCTTTGCAGGCTGCATGGTTCCTGCTCCCAGCTAGGGGCCTTCTACTCTTTAGCCTCTGGAGAACTAGCCATTTTTCTGTTGCCACCCAGCCCCACCAGGTTTCAAGAAGCCCAGGTTGCATCCCTGATAGAAGGAACATAGTGTCATGAGGGCAGGCACACACTGCAGGCAATTTAGTAGGGCAAGTGGCTAGGAAGAGGAGTTGACCAAAGGCAGATATCGGAAGCCCATGAGCAATAGGAGACTGGGTAGGATTTGCCCTGGAGCCAGCCTGTTCTGAGGTTACACACAGGGATGGGGGTGGGGGGTCAGGGAAGTGGAGAGGGTTCAGATATCCTATCACCACTTGTCCCCAAGGCTGCATGTTGGGTGGCATCTCCTTTAGCCTGGGGCTATTCAGCCTCTTATCTGGTTGCTGGTGGTCTGGGCCTTGTGCCATTTGCCCTAGCTCACCCTGAGCCAGCGAAGCCTGCCACCACTCACACCATCATCTCTATACGGAGTCTCCACAAGAACAGCCTCAGCTCTGTGGGACCAGCTTCCCTGATCTCTGTGGCCTCCTTGGATGATACCCCTTGTTGATTCTACCCCTCCTTTTACCTCAACCCATTTGAGAAGATTTATATCTCCCTCATAAATCTCACTTTAAAGGAATAATTCGTGTGCCTTGTTTACTATTAATCCAAGCATAATCAGAACAGGGTCATCGAGGCCCATGGAACTGCTGGAATTTCAGCTAAAAGTAGATGTTGTTCAGTCAAAGCACCCAGGTCAAATGGCTGTGTGAGTCCTGTGAGCAGATATTTTGATATAGAAAAACCAATCTGGACTCAGCAACCAGGATGAAAAATCTCCGGACTTTAAGTTTTTTGAGGGGTTTTTTTTGTTGTTGTTTTGTTTTTTTCTGGTGCTAAGTGTCTGAATTCTCACTTAGTTTTTTAGGGCTACGAGGTAAATGAACATTTGTTGAGCACGTAATATCTTCCAAGCCTTATGATTAGTGATTTCCTTGCATTAGCTCCATTAGCTGTCACAACATATCCAAAGGATGGGTACTATAATTAGTCTTTATTTTGTAAATGAGGAAACTGAGTTTCAAAGATGACAAGTGATGTGCCTTATGTCAGACGGCTAGGAAGTAGCAGAGCCCGGACTGGAAAGCAGGCCTGTGTAACTCCAAAGTCCAAGCCCCGAACCCTGTGTGTCCCAGTGTACTCCCCAGCCTTTGAGGATCCCCCAGAGCCATTTTTCTGCAAGGTCACCTTCCACCTCAAATCAGGTAGAGAGACGCACACAGGTGTACAAAGTGGGGAAGCAGAAGCAGAGGCAGGTCTCTGTGTCCCCACACTGAAAACCTGCATGAAGCCATGTTCAAGAGGCTAGAGGCTGAGGCCTGACCACAGCCCTTACATAGGCATGGATAGCCCATTCTTATTTCACTGAATCTCCAAAAAGACCTGGAAACTGTACCTGTAATTCTCATTATATATGAAGCCTCAAAGGAAATGACTTATTCAAGAGTCATACAATGGCTAAGACTTTTCCCTTTATACTCTTGTACTATGGGACCAAAAGCCTACAGTCTGTCCAGCCAATAATCCTCCATCTCCCTATCTACCTTTCGATCTAACCATCCATCATCCATCCATCCTCTCTTCACCTGTTACCTAAACTTTTATTCATCCATGCCAACTCAACCAACCTCAGATCCATCCATTTTCCTTCATAAGAGATGAAACTGGAGAGACACGAATGGTCCAACCTTGAAGGGCTTTGAATAGCTGATTACAATTTTCTTCAATAAGTTACCTGGGTTAGTTCCTAGGAAGAAGTTCACTTCTCCTCCCAACAATAAACTTATCCATACGTGATCTTTGGAATCCCCAGTCCAAGGCCTAAGATCAGCCTGGGCATAAAATCTGTCAATGGCAGTGTGAAGCAGAGTACAAGAAGACAAATATTTCTCCACAGATAAAGCCTATATCTCGGCATAGGCATCCTTTTCAACGAGTAGGGCCTATGTCCTTTTTTCCGATCTGACACCATCTATAAAATGTTCTAGTGATGAAGATTTGAGATAATTTTTAAGGAAAAATAATCAGACAGGCATCCAGAAATAGAAAGTCCTTGGACTTCTATTGACATGAGGAAACAGGTCCAGGAAGAAGGAATAGCAGCCAGAGAGCCTCTAGTAGGCCTGTGTCCTAAAAACTCAGGATTCTGGTCTCTCTTCTCTAAGGCTTAGGACCTTGCAACTGGAGGGGCTGGAATCTCATCCCTTCCCTCCATCCCACCACCACCACCAGCCAAGACATGCATCTGGTATTTTGCAGTGACACACCCACTCTGTTGCTTAGAACCCATGTTTTCAAAGGCGCACCCAGGGCCCCACCAGGAGGCCGCCTTTCCCCTCTGGGAAGAGGTGAGCCACCAGGAGGCTGGTCCATGCAGAAGTATAGTACTTCATTCTAGAATTTGGTGTCAGCTAAAAATACAAGTGCCTGGTGCATCATCAGGATAACTTGGTGCCCAGCAGGCAGGCAAAGTTGGAATTCCCACTGTGATTTTGGGCATTCCTGCAAAGAGGTGTGCCTGGGATACCTCCTTGCCTGAAGGCCTTGGCCTTCCCACCCAGCTCCTGGGAATCCTGAGCTATGAGTGACCCAGGCTGGGCACAGCTGGGCTCTGGCAGGCAGGGCGGTCAGAGAGCTAAAGCCACTGCCTGGAGCAGGTTCAGGGTGTGAGGGTGAGTCAGGGCCAGCCCACCCATGGAACTTCTAAGACTTGGCAGATTCAGCTGCCAGCTTCAGAGCCCTGTGACTCAGGCTTGAATCCCCCTGCTCCCCACAACCTGCTATGGACAAGTGCCTCTGGCCAAGCCAGAGGTAGTACAGGGTAGAGTAGGCCAGAATATTTTTATTGTGCACTGGCCAGGTGACCAAAGGTACACCATGGCTTAACCTTTCCTGAGTGTCAGAAGCCACATCTGTCCAAGGCATACCACCTTACAGTTGCTGGGAGGATCTGAGGCAGAGTCAGCAAGAACTTGGCACAGGAAGGCTTTGCTGGCCAGCCTCAATCTCCCTTCCTTGCCCTGGGCTGTGAGTACATCTGGTCTCATCGGGTGGATGCACTTCTGGAAAGGAGAAATGAGTATGCACATACATGTGCCCACGTGCTCATGTGTATGCATGTGTGTGTTTAGGTATTACTGTAATTGTGCCATCTTCATGCCATGGGCCGCCCCCTCTCCCCCCAGTAGCTTTTCCCTTTCTCAGGTTACCTAGTTTCTCCAAGACCACCAGCCACCCTGGCCCGCTTCCGTCATCCAGGTTTACCTTGCCACGCCATGCCATGCCACACTAAATAAGAAAAGTGTTGGAATCTGGGAGTATCTTCCCCTAAAAACTAGGTTTCAGCTGGAAGTCTGTGGTCAGGACACAGTCTGGTATTGGGGTGAAGCATCTCACCACATCCAAATGCCCATGCTGGCATCAATCTTCTTAAGGTCTACCCCATCTCATCTCTTCAGTGCTAATCTGGCTGCCCAAGGCCTCAGAGTCCATCGGGCCACAGGGGTGTGTCCACACCCTGGATATATGGCAGAATTCCTTGTCACCATGCTTCTGTGCACACTGGGGCCTCCCAAGCTCTCTTCTTTCCTACTTGATTTATTCTACCCACTCTTCAATCACAAACGTTAACTCCCCGGGAAGAATTCTCAACTCCATACAAGACATGAAATGTATCCTCCTCTCTGTGCCAACACTAGTCTCATTTACAGCCACTGCTGGTCAGGCCCCGTATTGCTTTTCCTTGAAGGGAGGTGGTAGCTAAAGGTTCAGGCTGAGCCAGGCTTGGATCCAAGGCCTACCGCTCATTCCACAGGCCCTGTCCTATTTCCTTGGGTCTCAATTCTACAGGTACATACAGTCATGGCAATATGGGTGTGGTAAGGGTTACATGAGAAGGAGCGTAACCAGTGGCATCCATGATCATTACTGCTTACCGAATCTCTACAGCAGTAACCCTCTAAAATACATCAATTCATCCCCTTCCAGACTCTGAGTTGCTGAAAAGTTCACCTGGAATGGTTGGGAGGTCAAATCCAGGCCTTGACTCTAGGGTTGGTGTCGCCAGTCCTGCCCCTTGTCACCTACATGATCTCTGTCAGCCTTTCTCTCTTCTGCTTCATATGCTCAATAAATATGAGTTGAAGTATAAATGAAGATGCCTAACCCCACCTGGTCACCGGGTCCCTCAGTTCAGGGAGCTGCAAAGACTTAGGGCCTGATGGCCGCACAGCATTCCAATTCTGTGTTCCAAAACACACAAACGCACACAGGCAGGGAGCTGGTGGGGCTCTGTAGATAGTGAGTATGGGAAATCAGGTGTCCAGGGGGATTTCCTTGAGCCTTCAGCAAGCAGGCGAGTGGTGTGAGTTGTCGAGAGAGAGCCCTCTCTGAGGCTGGGACTTCCTAGGTTCAGGGAAGCATGAAGCTGTAGGATTGGCTCTGTTTCCAGTCATAAGGCTTCAAGTAAGCAAGCCCCTTCTGTCTGATTATTAAGTTTGTCCTCTATGACATGAGGGCTCGGTGGGTGCCTTGGAAACTGTGAGGAATGGAGTCAGTGGTGACCCAGAAAGACCTTTGCCAAGATCCTTCTGCACCTACCTGGCGAAGTCGAATCCTTGGTTTGCAAGGGGTACTCCAGAGCCTCTGCACCAGGGAGCCCTTCCCTAAAGGGGTACCATTGTAGACCACGAAGGGAAGAGTCAGAGCATGTATTCTTCCTCTTTTCATCTTTACTAAAACCAACCTGGGTCTGCCATGTGCCTGGGACTTTAAGATTTAATCATAGCTACTGTTACAGAGCGCTTGTCATGTGCCAGACACTGTACAGAACCCTGTCCCTATTTTATCATATTAATTCTTCATAGTAGAAGGCATTCATTGTTATTCCCACTTTACAGATGATGAGCCTGAGGCTCAGAGAAGTGAATTGGCTTATTCATTTGAATCCGGGTCTTCCTGCTTCACAGCCTGCCTTCTTAGCCACCTTCCCACACATATGAGCCCTTTTGGCATCTTCATGGGATGCAGATCATTCTTTTACCCTTATTCTCCAGATGAAGAAACAGGTATCTTGCCCAAGGTCACCCACCTGGTAAGGGGAGAGTTGGGATTTGAACTCAAGTCAGTTGGAGCTCTTGGCCTGAACTCTCAAGCTCAAGATAAATTTTCTTATCAAAGCTAGACAGTCCCCAAAAGCAAATGCAACGGATCAGTGTCAGACTGGAGTGCGGGGACAGTGGCAGAAGCCCCCTGTCTCTCAGCCTGATCCCTAGGCCATTAGCAATGGGAACCCCAGGATTCTAAGGGAGAGGAGGAGGCTGTTTATGGACTGTGCTGGGTGGAGAGCTGCTTGTGACTCAGGGAGGGAGGCTCTGAGCGGTGGGCGGGCAGCAGGGCAGCCCAGGCCATTGTCGGGGTCCCCCAGGAAGGGAAGGCTTGGTAAAGCAGGACTGAGTCATGGCGGCGAGATCAGACAGGGAGCTGGCATGGCCCAGTGACCTCACACTTTCATCTGAGAGCTGCGGGCCCAGGCGGGCCTGGTAGGTGTGGGCAGGACATGAGCACCCCTCCTTGGCTGCCATAGCAAAGGGGTCTGTGAAGCCAGAGGACCTCAAAGATCTTGTGCTCTTGGAATCCCAAACCCTGGACAAAGCGGGCAGCTGAGATAGGAGACACAGCAGAGGGACAGAATCTCACACTAACACTGTGTTGTGTGACTTGAGCAAGAAATCCTAGCTTTCTCTGCCCTACTGCCTACCCCAGTAGAAGTGAGGGTCTTATACTATGATGATTCTCATCCAAGCCCTGGTGCTGGTGAGAGGTAAGTGGAGAACGGGAACATTCTCCAACAGTCAGAAGACCCTTGGGAGTGGAGGGCTGCAGCATACTGGCCTTGACCACTCAGGCTGCAGCTGCACAGTCTGGGGTCCTGGACCTGTGGCCTTAACTGAGACCCTTCTGGGCCTCAGTTTCCCAATGTGTCGAGTCAAAATAATTCCAGGCTCTCAGGGAAAGAGAGGGTGCTGTGCAGGGCTCTCAAGAGCTCCCGCCACATGGTGGGCCAGATGCTGAGGAGAGAGGGAAGGACCCACTCTCCAGGGCCCAGATGCAGTGGGTGCTTCCATCACTCCTGCCTGGAAGATGAGTCTGGGGTCCTTGTGAGGCCACTCTCTACCCAGACCGGCAGATCCCAGGCTGGTCTGGAGAGGGTGAGGGTCACCAAGGTCACACTGCAGCTAGCTGAGGAGAACACCCCTAGGGGAGGAGCCTTTATTGCCCCCCTCCCCCCCAGCTCTGAGTGAGCTTGAAGGCAGGCCTATGGCTTCAGCTGGGACAAACCCTGGGAGAGGGAGGTTGGGGTGAGTCCTGGCTGCCTCAGGCTGGCCGTAAGGCAACCGCTTTCCTGGGATCTCCTCAGTGTGAGTCAGCAGGGGCTGTGGCTGATTCTGAGTTCATTGCCTGCTGCTGCCCACCTGCCGCCCAGTCTTGGGGCCCAGGCCTTGGGCACAAGGGAGATCTGTAATAATGACTTGCTGATAATGACAGCTGTGCCCACATGCTAAGCACTCTCTCTGCACTCATCCGTTTGATCCCGCAAACAACCCTGGAAGTGGGTAGACCAGAGCCCGGGAGTGAGGTTCAGAGAGGCTGTATCAGTTTTCCAAGGTCACACAGCCAGAAATAGAACAGAAGGGTGTCAGTTCCAAGGCTGTGCTTCCGTCATCACACCCAAATATGCAGAGCCCACTGTGTCAGACCTGGGGTTAGGACTTGGGTCACTGGCCCAGCTCAGATGTGAGAAAAGGGATCCCAGGGGCATGAGTATGTGCCTGGGACAGGGAGCTAGGATGCAGGTGCTGAGTCTTAGGATGAGTGTGTATTCTGGGCCAGGCTCTGGGTGGGCTGAAAGGGAAGGCACAATAAGAAGCACCAGAGGAATGAGCCATGCCCACCTGAAGGGTCAGATGGCAGAGACAGGAATGGCAGAGTGGTCTAAGGGCAGGACAGAACCACGTGGGGCACTCAGGGGTGACAGAGAAGGCTGGAGGTCAGATCACAAGGGTTTGAACACTGAACCAAAATCTGACCTTTTCCTGGGATCAGAGAGGAGTAAGAAAAAAAGGGAGAGGTGGGGGACAGGAGCCTTGCATCTGTGCTTGAGGGACCCCGGCCAGGTGGCCCCATCCAGTCCTGGCTTGGGGCCGGGGGCTTCCTTCCAGGGCTTTCCCTGGACTCTCAGAAGGCGCCAGGTGGGTGACGCTACAGCTGGGGCAAGGCTGCCCAGCCTATCTGTACTTAAGAACGAAGCCACCTGCCAGGCACACTCATCTGCAAGCTCAGGGAAAAGGGGTTTCCAAAGCTGACATCTCACAACTCCAAAAGCCTCCATGTTCTCTGAAATCAGGCTGCAGTGGGGAAAGAGGCCCACCTGGCAGAGATTGGGGCAAGGATCTTTTCCCTAGTTCATTTTCCAGGCCTGGCAGTGCAGACTCGAGGACCCCTGGCTCCCTTGAAGTCCATCCCAGCAGCATCTTGCCTGGCAGGAGAGGATACGCCAACTTAGCCCCTCTCTGTCTTTTGGTGTTTTTCTGTATGATGATCGGACACGAGGAAAGAGGGCTTATCAAACTGAATTCCCCAGGCAGCCGCACTCGGGCACTCACCTGTCGTTTCCCCAGCAGCCTCTGGAGGGCCCCCTTCTCCCGGGACCCGCCTAAAGGGTGAAGGAGCAGAGGCGGGACAGAAGTGAGAGAAGCCTGGTGCCTCCAGAGATTTCACCCACGGGGTCTCAACTCGCAAGGGTGGAGGGCACCCGCTGGGTGCCACACACTGACCACTCACTGTAGGGAGCACAGATTCTGCAACGCACAGCCGGCTCTAGTCCCGGTTCGGCCGCTCTCGAATGCCCGAGAACACGCCAGCGCCCGTGCCCCAGTTTCCCCATCTGCAACCTCCCATGCCTTACTTTCTCCACTTGTAAAATAATGATGATAATCGTATCTTTCCAAAAAGCTAGGCGCGAGGATTGACCGAGACTGCCAGCCAATCCTGCGCTCTTAAATCTGTGCCCGGCCCACCCGCTATGGCAGATGGGGAAACTAAGGCCGAGAGGCGGTGCTTTCTGGCAGGGATCCACCCCAGCCGGCTCACAAGTAGCCGGGGACTCTTCTCGCTCTCATGCCCGTTTTGGGAAGCCTGGGGCCAGGGATGAGCACGGGCAGCCCGGCGAGCAGCGAGTGGGCGGCGGCCCGTGCCGCAGCCACCGGCCCGCCCTCGCCTCGCGACCAATTTTGGGCAAAGCAGGGCAGCGGCGGCGGCGCGCTACGTGACGGCGGTGAGTCAGCGCGCAGGAACGCGGAGGACGCTTTGTTCCCTGCGAGGCGGGAACGTGCCGGGGCCCGGGCGCGGCGGGCCTGACATCACCGGGCCGCGGCAGCCGCCTGCGACCACGCGCGCCCGGCCGAGGCCGGCGGCCTCCCCCGGGCGGGCTCGTCACCGCCGTCCCAGCCGCCCCGAGCAGGCCGCCGCAGTGCGCTGTCAGTCGTTCAGCCCCGCCAAGCCCGTGCAGGGCGCATGGGGATTCCAGCCGCAGGGGTGCAAGGCCTGCCCGGAAGGAGGAGCTCGGGAGCCGGGGCGGAGCCAAGACCCGGAAGGGCCTCCATCGGGCCTTGAGCCACCCTGGAGAGGCGAGCTGGGGGCTGTGGACGGGCCCAGGGCGAGCGATGCCTCCAGCCCTGCCTCCGTCTGGCTCTGTGTTTCCTTCTGGTCACTGTAGTCTCTGTGTCTGGGCTTGTCCAGCTGGCAAGTGGGGTGACACTGGCTGTCGTGCTCTCTACCAACATCCGGTGTTGGATAAAGAGATCCTAAGGCTAGAAGTGCTTTGGTAAGAGTTGGAAAAGTCTTGAGAAGTTTTTGCAGACTGCGGATGGGCCCCCTGAAGGGTCGTTTGTGCGCCGGCATATGTCTAGATCTCTCCAAACGCCGCACTAGCTAATGACCATAATAACCCTGTGCGAGGAGAAGCCGTCGGTCTCTTCTGCACAGAGCAGATGGCCTAAGAGTGACAGAAGCCAAAGGGTTCCAGCATACGCGCTGAGACAAGGGTTGGGCCAGCCACAGGCTGAGGAGGACCTGCTCAACTGCAGTCCCCGAGGCCAGGCCTCACCAAGGTGTCATGAGTGTTGGGCCTGTCTATCTATGGAAATGGAGGCTCTGAGAGAGAAGTGATCAGCCCTGGGCCACAGTGGTGCTGGCAGAACAGCTAGGAGCTCGGGGCAGTTTGACAGGGTCGCTTTCTGCTGAGGGATGAGGACCCTCCCCTGAGTTGGAATGTTCTAGCTCTCCTCAGGCTGCACGGCTCTGGCAAACAGAGCAATGAAGTGCCAAGGCCTTGGTCTGTTCGGAGAAGGAGCAGGAGCAGTGGCTGCCACAGTCAGAATCCCTCCAGCCCTCTGTGGCCCTGGATCCTCCCGTGATCACAAACTGTACTAGGGGAATTTGTCTTAGTTTCCCCATCTTCCCCATCCCTGGGGAGGTGCAGGAGCGACATAGATAAGCCTGTGGGTGGGAGCTGTAAGGGCAGGCAGGGCAGACAGCGGGGCTGCAGGGAAGGTTCTCTCAATGAAGTGTATTCGTGCATACACTTGCCCTACTCTTATCCACAAGGTTGCTGACAGCAGGGCCGGCATAATGCTCCTCAGCGCCATCCAGCAGACAAGGTTAGAGCATGGGGATTCTATTTGGCCTGGGGACCTTTCACGGGAAGCCCTCTTTGTCATCCCTGGCTTCGGGGACTCAGCAGTTGAGCGCATTCTCACTGGAGTTCTGGCTGCCTCGACCCATCTTAACGTATGCTGGGTCATTAGTTCTATATGGAGGAGATGGGGTGACCCCTCCTTACCCAGGGCTGATCCAGCCCTCTTCTCACCTTAGTGTCTCCTGTCCTGGTACATCAACATGGCCCCCGCGCACCCTCAGCTGGTTCTTAGTGGTGGGCACTGGCAGAAGAAGCCAGAGCCGTGATTGGCTCTCTCCAGCTTCTCGGGGGATGGGAGTCTTATTCACAAGATGCACCTGAGGAACGTTGATGCTGCAGGGGTCAAAGGAAGCCATTCTTTTGCTTACAGGTAGAAGTCCAGGAATTTGGGGCCGTTCCTTTCCATCTGCCAGCATGCGCAGGCCTCACTTGCAGGCCTCTCTGCTAGGGTGAGGCATGAACAGGGGCACAATGGTTAGGCAAGAGCTCTAGAGGCATCCAGCTCTGGGACTTCACTTCCCTGCACCTCAGATTCTACATCAATAAAGGTGGAGCAGGCTTCCTTTTATGAGTGCTCAGAGAGTTTACAGGGACAAATGACCCAGTCCTCGGTGGCTGTTGGGTCTGCGTTAGACCCTCTCCCTAGTCGGCACCTAAAGGGTTTCAGTGACTTCTGTATGGTTGCCCCTTGACTTTCTGAGCTGTGTCAATGACAGTAATCCTCCTGCAGATCTCTGGCTATAGATTCTTTTGGTTCCCCAGTGAGGAAGGCTATGTAGTACAGCCTCTCACAGCTCAAATCCTCCTCTGCACCTGAGAGATGGGGCCATGCACGGCACAGCGGGGAGGGCTGTGCATGGCACAACTTGCCTCAAGCGAAGGCTAATAGTCTCGGAACCCCTTTGACCTCTAGCACCCAGAGGCTCTGAGGAAACGGGGTGAAGGGAGAGACTGGAGTAAGCACACATCTGCACATGCCTTCCCTGCACAATTCCTGGCACTGGCGTGCCCCACCTCAGCCTGGCACGCTTGCCTGGATTCCCGCCGGTGTGGTTTCCTCGTGGCCTCTCCCTCACGTCCGCTGGCAGAGTATCCCCAGCTGTCTGCATTCCTCTACTGCAGAGACGGCCACCTTGGCGCTGGGCCTGGCTAGGACATCCAAGCGTGCTGGTGAGGATGTGCCGGGACACACCTGCAGCCACCTGTCTCTGTGTGCCCATGTATGGCTGTGCCCCCATGTGGATATGGATACGTTTGCCCAGGGCATGGACACCCATGTGGATATAAGTGCAACGGAAGGATATTGTGCAGGGGGGAGCATATAGACCTCTGGGGGCCCCATGGCCATGTGGACAGGATCTGTGCTCCTGCATGATGTCAGGGGCGTGCCTGCTTCCTGTACCTATGGACCCTTGTAACTGAGGCATCGTGCACCCATCTGCGACCTCTCTTAGGCTGAACTCATGTCCACTGGGGATGGCCGGTGGACTTGAGAGAAGGGGGTCAGGATGAGGTCAAATGTGGAGAGTCCACTGACCCTGCCGGGCTGGATGTTGCCCGGGTGTTCACCTGTTTGCCTCTCATCCCGATCCCAGGATGGAGAAAGGTGTGAGAGATGATCTCCCCGTGTGAGTCTCAGAGAAGGCCAGTTCCTTACTCAGTGTCACACAATCTAAAGTGGTGGAGCTGATGTTCAAACTTCTGTCTGCTAGACTCTGGAGGCAGTGAGGGCAAGGAGACTCGGAACTGCGAGGGCCAGCCACAGAAGAGGCCCGCGCACTGTGTGGTCCAAGGCTAGGCAGTTCCCTTGGAAGGGGAGGCCTCGGAGCCGCCCACCTGGGCCGCCCGCACCCCGGGTCTCACCTGCCTTGGCTTCGTAGTAATAGACATTCACGTAGCAGTTTTTCTGTACCAAGCTGTGGTATCAGTGCTTTCTGCATGTAGTAACTCATTTAATCCTAATATTCTAGGAAGCCAGGCTATTATGAAGCTATTATTATATAGTGCTTAAGTAATATGTAATAATTATAATAATTATGATTAGTAGGTTATTATTATTTGTATTTTAAAGGTGAGTAAACCAAAGCACAGATAGGTTAAGTAACTTTCCCAAAGTCCTGCATCTGAAAAGTGGCACAGGTAGACCCGAAAGCCTGGCTTTGGAGCCTGGGGGCACAGCCTACACAGGCTCTGACTGGCTGTTTTTTTTTTTTTTTCTTTCTTCCTTTTTTTGTCCATGAGATCCCAGTCTCAGTCTCCGTCTGCTGGGCGTTCCCCAGCTCCATTCTACATCCAGGTCCAAGGCATTTGAGGGCTGGGCGCATAGATGGGGAAACTGAGTCTGTATTGGAGTCATGCCTGGGCCTGAAAAGGTGACTGCCCAGTCCAGTCCCAGTTTTGCTTGCGCTCCTGACATTCACATGTCTACTTTGTCCAGCTCGCCTGTTTTGCCCCTTCTGCACGAGAGCAGAGAGGAAGGGCTGTCCCAAAGCTTTCAGCTTGGGAGTCCTGAGAGGAGGTGGGGCAGCCTGGCAGCAGGCGTGGTGTAGGCAGGCAGGTGAGGAGGGTAAGGCTGCGCCAGGGCTGAAGTTGAGGCTCAGGAGCCGGTTTTCCCAGGCCGCGTCTGAATAATCCTGTGTCTATATTTATCTCGTCTTTTCTTGGGTGAGCAAACAGAGTTCCATGCCAGGTGAGCCACCACCCCCTGTGCCGGCACGTTTCCCTCACCTGGCGGTGGCCCTGGAGAGCGCTGCAGCGTTGGACCCGAGCTCACGTTGGCCCATGTAGGGACACACAGTGACTTCTGTAACAAACATCATTATTAGTGTGGCCAGAGAAGTTTTAAACTGGTTTGCTGCACCATGGCCATGGCTTGGGCAATAGTGATGCTTTAAGGGCCCGTGGGGGACACAGAAGACCCATCTCACTCAGGAACAAGGGGTCTTCCTGTCTCAGAAGATGCTTCTCATTCCTGCAGTCCCACTTTGATCTAAATGCTCTTTCCCTTAGGATTTGAAACTCAGAGTTAAAAATCAGCATGGTACAAAGATCTCAAGTACACTCTCTGGGCTTGAGTCCTGGCACCCTGACCTTGGGCAAAGGACCTCTCTATAACTCAGTTTTCCCGCTTGTCCGTGGATCCCAGAGACCCTTTGGGCATTAAGTTGGAGGCACTGTAAGCTGACAGACGCAGAGGGTTCTGCTGGGCAGGGTCTTCCAGGCTAACATGCCCCTCCCAGGCCTCCAGCAGTGACAAGGGGCACACACATGTCCACAAGGGGATATATATGTAGTTTTTACACAGGCACACGCTAGTGTAGAAACTCCTATTTCTGAGAGACGTGTGCAGCTTTAAACCTAGGATGAGTTAAGAAGGTTGGGAACTTGAACTCTGGGAAGACCCCACAAGGTGCCACATAGTAACCCTGTTGAAACTCGTCTGAAGAGTGCACAGGACAGATGGCTAGTCAGGCCAAGGGGATGATGGAAACAACCATCATACCAAGAGATGGGGCATTGTGAACCAGGCCTTAGCTCCATATTTCCATCCCTGCCAGGATCCCTGTGGCTGGCTGGGTCCCTGCCCTGACTCTGGCCTCTGCCCTGGTGGTGCCACTTCCCTGACCTTGGGGAACCCTGGTCCTGGTGCACGTGCCCCACATCCCTGCCTACTCCCAGGCTGGATTAGGCAGAGTCCGAGGACGTGCCGGGCTGGCAGGCTCAGGGGTGGGGTGCTGCCGGTACTGGAGCTTCCCTGTGCTGGCTCAGGACTGGGCTGTGGCAAAGCCTTGTATGGTTCTGGTAGAGTAGCTCAGCGGCAGCACCCATTGGCTGAGCTGGCACTCCCTGTTAGGCTGCTCGGGCCCCAAACCACGGGTAATCAGAGCCTCCAGGAGCTGGTGGATTAGTATGCCCTCCCACTGGCCCGCCTGCCAGCCACTAGGGCCGCGCTTTTCCTTTCCTAAAAAGGCAGAGCTGGGCAGGAGAGACGGTAATGGCACTTAGGCCTAGGACGGTGGGGGTAAGCAGGGTGGTGCAGGTGGTTCTGGGGAGGAATCAGAAATCTTACTTCTGGCCTTGGGCCAACCCCTTCCCGGCTCCGGACATTAGTTTTCTAATCTGAAAAGGGGGTGATGGGCAGGTGGATCTCCTCAAAGTGAATGAGGCCAGGATGGGATTAGGAGATATTTGTGCTGAGGTCACCCACCCCCAACTCAGTTTTCAGGGTTGCAAGTAGCATATGAGATTCTCTTTCCATAGGATGCTACCTTTTCCACAAATGTGAGGCTCCTGTCGCCTATTACAATGACGTGGAAAGCAAGGTCACCTCTCTGAGCCCAGGCTTCCTGCTCTGTAAAGGGTGATGAGATGACAAGTGTCCTTTTCTCAGGGTTCCCTGAGAGCCACCATGCTGAGCTCTGTGCAGGGCAGCCCCCGAGGGCAGCCTCCTCAGAGGCCCTGCCCCCTCTGATCTTCCTCCATGCCTTTCCACTAACTCCCATCCTGGGCTGGGCTAGCCTAGCCTGGCCTTCTGAGTCTGCCCTGCTTGTAGTGACCTGTCTTCAGGACACAGCGTGGCCTCCAGGCTCCGAGGCCAAGCTTTCCCTGCCCTACAGCCCCAGCCTAAGCCTGGATGGCAATCCAGCAAAGCTTGGCCAAGATGTTGGCAGGAGCAGACTATTGCAATGTCTTCCTGAGACTGTGGATCCGATGTGAAGGGCTCTTAACCTGCTGCTTGCTAGTGTGAGCTTGGGCTCTGCTTTTTAATGTGCAAAATGGGAATGTGCGTCCTGTCCTTCTCACTCCCAAAATGAAAGGGCTTTGTGACCCTGGGGAGTTATTGTGGGAGACCTAGGGACTCGATGTGTGGATGACTGGTGGGCCTTGAGCCAGCGGTAGATGGTGGAGAGTAGGTGGCTGGTTTTTCACGTCCTCTTCCATGCTGGAGTTCCAGCGCTGATGTCTTGTGCCCGGATCTCACACCTGTGGCCTCTGGTGTGGCCACCCATTGTGGCCCCCAAGTGGCACTGCTAACTTCCCAGCAGCTGCTGGAGAGAGACTTAGCTGGATGCTGGGCAGTAGCAGTTGAGTGATCTGAGACACAGCACTTCCTTAAAGCCAGAGTAGGGCAGGAGGATGAGGGAGGGATACAGTTGTAGAAAAGCTGCGCTGGAGCTCACTAGGTCCTGGTCCACTTACTGACACGTGTGCCCCTTCAGCTGTCTTCTCTAAAAGTGGAGACAGTGTGTCGGTTGATGGGATTATGTCAACCTGATGGAATTAGGATCCACACCTCCGTTAGGATTAGGATTTGTCAACTACCCTAGACTGGGGCTCAAGCACTCCTCGGAATTAGAGTGTGAGTCGTTTGTGGGCTGGCCAACGAGAGAAGAGCACCCGCCCAGATGTGGGAGGGCCAACTGGAACTCCAATGGTACAAAAGGGAGGAAGAGGGACAATAGTTACAGCTCTCCCTCTGCGAAAGTTCTCGCAGTGGCGATTGTCTACGGACGCCGCAGATCATCAGCACAGATTCGCTCCGGCCTCGACCTGTGCCTGTCTGTCTGTTGCTGCCCTTCAGTCGCCGACCTTCACCTGAGATCTACAGCAGATTCTCACCTCCCCGGCTGTTCTGCAGTCCCGGACGGGAGATCTACTGCTTGGCTGAGCAGCCACCTTGGACCACCTCTATCATTGGACTTGTAAGCCTTCCTAACAGACCTTTTTGTGCCAAGATCTGTAAATTCTGTCTTTTGAAAGGAACCCAAACGAATACAGACAGTATCGTGGTTTAGATCTGTTGATAAAATGTCCACCAATAGGCTCATCCCTTCAGAGGTGGGACTTTGGAAGGTGTTTAGATCACGGAGTGATTTACTTCCTCAGTCAGTTTCTCCATTGGTGCTCATAGCTGAACGTGCTGCAGGATGAGGTGCCCAATCGGAGGGGGTGGGTCACTGGTTTGCTGGGGGTTGAGCAGCTTTGCTCTGCCAGTCCCTTTCACCATGAATTTCTGTCTTGGAGCCAGGTGACCATAGACTGAAGCTTCTGAAAGCAAAAGTCAAATCTAATAAGTCTCTTCTCCTTTAAAAAGTTGTAGGTGTCAGGTATCTTGCCCTACCAATCAAAAAGTGACTAATTCAGGCAGTAGCTCGCCTTGCTTGGTGGTTGTAAGAACTACAAGTGGGGATTGACTGAGTAGGAGGCTGAATGGAAGGTCTTACATTTATGTATATCACTTTGTTTCTGGTACTGTTCAGGGTGCCACTTCCCCACTGGCCTGGGCTGAGATTTGAGCTCCCTCCAACACAATGCCTGCTACTCTCTGCATCAGTGGCTCTTCATACCCCCAAGCCCCATGATTCTAATGCTGGCTACTGTCTGTTTCCCATGGCCTCCTGGACCATTTCCCACCACCTACTCATTCCCACTAAACATTCAGCCCCTCTGAGGCTAGGCTGGTACTATGAGGTTGTACCCTTTCCCCATTCCATTGCCGACATCTGCTCATCCCCTGGTCCAAGTCTGAGAAGTCCTAACCTAGTCGAATTATCATTTGAGGTGTTTACAAATATTCTTGTTCTTTTCCACTAAGCCTGGCAGTGTTGCTTTACAAAGCCCATGAAATGTGGCCAGCAGGGATCTCTGTTGTCCATGCACAGTGCCCAGCGTGCTCCTTTCCCCTGACTCTGAGGTTACAGGAGCACAGGGATGGAGTTGCTCTTAGATTAGGTCTCCAAAGATAAGTTGAATTCGCTGGAGACTCACATTGAACAGGTTGGCAGGGAAAGAAACACCCATGACATTCAGCCTTGGAGTATCTGCAGCCTAGCAGAACCTATGCTGACACCATGGATCGTAGCCTAGATACCGTCTTAAGCCGTGCCACTGCCACAGATGAACTCACACACCACCGGTGCCACTTACTTCCCACTGTGGATGCTCACTTCCGGGTTTCTAGCTCAGCCCCACACCTGTGGTAGGCCATCTCTATCCACAATAATCACACACTCTGAAACAGGGAATTGTGACAGCTCACAGTCTTGTCTTTGCTTTCATACAACCCCCTGTTGTACAGCTACAGGCCTTCCTCCTTGTCCACTGTGCCTATCCTTGCTCGTCCACGGTGGCAGCATCCATAACCTCGGCTCGTTCGCCAACATCTTCACCGTCACCATGCACCACCCTCTGGATGAATCTGCCTGCCCCCTCTTCATGCCTGTGGCCTGGTTGCTGATTGCTGTTGAAGAAATCATGGCAGTGCAGGGGTAGTTGCAGCCCTCCATAGCTGTGGGTTTTTCTCTTGTTCCCAACAATCACTTCTCAAGACTTTAACTTTTTTCATCCTGTGATGTCTTCAGGTGACTTCACTCTATTGTCAGGAAAACCATCCCCAAGAGCCCCCTGGACTTCCTGTTGCCAGACATGCTGATTTCTTGCCCTTCTTCTCTCTGTAACCTTTGCCTTCCGTGACAGGGCGTGGGGGTGGAGCGTGGGGCTCAGCCTCCTCTCTTTCAAACCAGCCTTGACTCATCATCTTCTTCCTATCAGACTGTCCAGTGCCCTCCAGTCCTCCTTGTCTGGGACCCCATTCCTCTGCAGCTACTGCCCAGCTCCTTGCCTGTGCCCCAGGACCCTGGGAATATGTCTCCTTCCACACGTACTTCTACTCCTCAGCCATCTCTCTCCACCTCTGCCATTCACCTAGCCCTAAACAGTATCTGCAAAGGGCCTCCTCTGTGCCAGGACCAGTATGAGGCCAGCTTTTCCCAAGTCAGCATGGGTTTCTGCATTGCTCAAACAAATGGACCCTCTTAAGCCCTTTGTGCTGAACTTCTGGGTACAGATTGACCCTGAGAGCTCAGATTGTCCCTTGGCCTCTGTCTGCTTCTTCTCACGGCTTCCCTTTTTGTGCTGGCCGTGGGGGTTTTTCCAAGCAAGGACTCTGGTGGAACAGACTCCTCTGGACGAGAGTGCTTGCCCTCTTCTACTCTCCTTGGATAAAGTGACTGTCAATGGCTTGTTAGAATGGAAGCTCCCTGAAGGTAGGCTGTGTCCATCTCGCTTACTGTTACATCTGATGACTGCTCTCGCTGTTATTTAACAAAGCAGTATTGAATTAGGAAGATGAAGACATCCACCTAAAGGGCTTTCCTACCTGGGTAACCTCAGAAACCTGTGCAAGGACTGCTCAGAAACCATTTGCTGAAGGCTTCCTGTCTTCAAGGCTCTGACAGTGCCCCTGGACATACCGTCTCATAACTTTCCTGAAAGACCTGGAACACGGACTTCAACTTCAGGATTAGGAAACTGACACAGAGAGGTGAGGTCACTTGTCATAAAGGCAGCAAGTAACTGTGCCAGGTTCCGAATTTAGGTCTCATTCGGTTGTTAGTCGAATGGTGGTCTCCAAACGTCATCATGTCCTAATTCACAGAATCTGTGAGTGTGGTGTTGTTTGGAACAAGGGTCTCTGAGGATGTCACGAGGCCCCTGAGATGAGATCCTCTCAGACTGGGGTCAGCCCTCCATCCATGTGCTCAGAGGAGAAGAGACACACAGAGAGGTCATGATGGAAGCAGACAGAGCTAGGAGCAATGAGCCTCAGATCCAGGAAGGCCACAGCTTGTCAGCAGCCTCCAGAAGCTATGAGAGAGGCAGGGACTGGAGCCTCCTCAGAGCCTCCAGAGGACACAGCTCTGCCAAAAACTTGATTTCAGATTCTGGCTTCCAGCAGTATGGGAGAATATTTTTATGTTTCTGGGAGCCATCTCCTTTGTGTAATTTCTCACAGCACCCTTGGAGAATGAATACAGCCTCAATCTCAGGGTGATATATCTGGAGTTTCCTTGTCAGGCCTGGAAGCCACAAGAGTCCCAGGCTGTGTCACTGTGCTTCAGTCCCTCCTTCCCAGGGCCTGACTGCTGTGTCATAAAACAGGCAATCAAGTGTCTCCCTACTCTGATATGCCATGACCTTCAAGAAAGACCACGAGCCATGCAAACAGGGCTATGTTGGGACTTTCAAATTTATTCCAACGTGCCATTTTTTTTAAAAAATATCCTCAGGCTGGACACTCAGCCAGAGCTGTAATAAAGGCAATTATTATACTTGTAAAAACTTCTCATTCACAGTACAGATGTAATTTACAACAAAGGTCACACACATCAATACTGAGCAATTTTTTCCTTTTGTACACCAGACTCTGTGCTTTAGACCTGCATGGATTTTTTTTTGTTGAGTTTTTTTTCTTTTGCACTGATATATACCATACTGACGATGCAAGATGCAAGTGTAGAAACTGGAGTTTAAATAAAATCACAGGCAAGACTACCCCATCCCAGTGCAGTTGCTGTACATATCTACAGTACAATTTTTGGAATGTATTGCCATTTAAGAACATAGAAACTTTCTACAGACAATTTCACTTACAGAATACGTACGCCTTTAAGGAAAGAAAGGCAAATATTTTATCTTACAGACAGTGTGTATCTTACATTTGCCTACACATTTTCTTTTCTGTTTCCTTTCTCTTAACACTAGATTTAGTAAAGTGATCTTAAGTGCCGACACAGTTTTCTAATGAGAAGCAAACTGGAATCACAACACAGAAGCAGAATTTGTGGCATTGACCTTCAGGAACTTTCTGCCCTTGGATGATACAGCAGATCAGTCTCCGAGGATGGGTGCTCAGCCAGAACTTTTGCTTTAAGAACGATTTGTCTGGAGCAAGTACTACAGAGAAATTCAGCTCAGCTATATTGCTTATTCCTATTCCAAAGGACTGAGTGGGAATAAAGCAGGTCTACAGGAACCTGGAATTGGATTTTTCCCTGACTGCTTCCGAGGGAGACAGAAGGACTTCTGAGTCGGGGAGAGTAAGCAGTGTGCTGCAGTCAGGCCTTGGATGGTCTCAATGTTTGGGACCAGAGTGTGAACTACAGTGGCTGCAGCAAAGACAGGCCTGCCCCCCCAGGTGAAGGGCATTTGTACCCAGAATGACTGTGAGATTGCCCAAGGTGAAGGGCATTAATTTGGCCTGTGGCCTAAGGGGCCAGTGTCTTGGACCTTCCCTCTACCGCATCTCCACCCCAGTAGCAGGCTGGGTTTGGCTTGAAACCTCTAAGCTCGTTCAGTACCCAAGGACTAGAGCTAACCTAAACCAAGAAATGTCCATCCTGAGCATTCCAACAGGGCTGGGAACTGGAGTGTGGCCTGGCCGATCAGCACTGTTTTCTTTGTTGCTTTCTGGGGCAGCGTAGACAGATTCACAGGCAGGCTGCAAAGTCGAGTAGCTGGGAGCTGGACAGGGCCCAAGGGAGAACATGCGTGAGGTGAGAGTCTTCCCAAATCAGGAAGGGCAGGAAGGAGCCCTGTGCTCAGAAGAATGGGCCCAAAGTCTGGCGGAAGAAGGTTTGACCTGGGCCTGGGGGTTAATCTGGGTACCAGTGTGAGGCAGCAACTCTTTGGCCAGGTTTTGCATATTGGGTCCCTGTCACTTAGAAATGGGCCTCCAGAGACTCTTGGCTTTTGATACATTTCCTGTCCGTGAGCCTCAGGGCCCTGGGTAATGCAGGGACTCTTCTCTGCTGGCCACAGTATCTACAATGAGGCTACCCAGGAAGGGGATCCTGGTGAGGGGCATGTTTGAATGACGGATGGGAGTGTGGGGTAGATGGAAGGGTGTGCCACTCCAAGGTCAGGAGCTGGAAGATCTTTCCCAGGAAGGACTGAGACAATGCCATTTATGTGGCTCTCTGGCCTCAATTCTTAGTCTCCAATCTGTGAACCTGTGGGTTAGGACTAAAGGTAGCAGGGGATAGCTCTGGATCTGGCCTGGGCATGACTTAGCAACTCCTTAGCACCCTGAAGCCTAGCGGGTGCCCTGCTGTTTCTTTTTTGTCTTAGACAAAGGCAAAGAAGAATGGGCAGGGTGGTCTGGCTGGAAGCTGGGCCTGAGGCTGTCTGTCCCTCCAGTGGAGCCATGCGGGGTACAGCCCTGAAGTAAAGGGATGTGGAAGAACAGCCAAGTATAGGAAGCTCACAGAAGTGACTCACCCTCATACCTCTGGTGTCCTGTCTAAAATACCTCACTAGCCCAGGAGCCACTGATGAGCCCTCTAATCATACAGCCTAGTAGAGGTCTTGGCACCAGCCAGATAGGTCCCTCTGTGTAAAGTGGCATCAGCACTGTGCTTTTTCCCCCTTTGGAAAGTAATCATTTCTGGAAGGTTGGGGGGAAAACTCACCTCTCTGAGGTAGGAAAAAAAGCCCTAAGCATCTGTACATAGGCATGCTTGATTTTCCATTTTGTTGCATGGGGTAAACATGCTAGAGGTCCAGTTTCATATGTCAAGTGGGGATTTAAATTTCTGCTCATAGTATTTTTTCCCCTAACAAAACAATGTTTTCTGTAGGAAATGGAGAGAAATTCAAATGATTTGGGACAATCCACAAATCCTCTAGGTGGAGAAAAAATACCATCTGAGGAGGCAGGGGAAAGTACCAAATACCACATTCTCTAGGTTTATATATGGAAATTTTTGTTGTTAGAGTCAAGCCGACAAACAGGCCAGACAGTTCCTATCCCTCATGGTTCTGGGTGTTTCTGTGGGGTAGTGGAGGGCTGACAGTAGGATACAGGGACAGGGAAGACTAATTCTAGTACAAGGGTTACAGAGATACATTCCGTGAGCCTCCAGTGCTGAGCACCGAAAGAGCCCACCCACGAGCGAAGTAGAGCCCTTTGGGTCCCAGGGGTGACCAAGGTGAAACAGAACACTAGGCCAGGTTCAGAAACAGTCCTGAGCGTGAGAGTAGTCCCTTCAGCCTTGTGGCTAGTTCTGAGAACAAAGGAGACCATCTGTAGGCAAGCTGAGAGCGAGGCCGAGGTTGGGTCTGGGGGGGGGGGGCGGCGCTGGGAGATGGACAGTTGGGCTCCCTTAGCAACCTGTGGAGACAGGTAGAGTAAAGAAGGGAGGGGCAGAGTTGGGGTGCCTTGCTCACCTGTGGCGTTCCCAGATGAGCTCACAACTCAGATTACCCGGGCATCTGGGAGCCATGGTGCCCAACCAGTTCCTGCCTTCAACCTGCTCCTATTGTTTGATGTTGAATTTTAACAGCGTAACTATTTTTTTCTTTTTCTTGCAAAGAAGAAAAGAGGTCGTTTGGGGAACCTTCCTGCCTGTGTTTCGTTTCCCTCTGCCTCAGGCTGCTGGCCTTTCTGTTAGCAAAGAGGGGTGGCCACTAGCTGGAGTGAGACGGAGCAGCAATAAGTAGGAACCAGAAACACCTGCACGCGGAGTGCTTGCTCTTACATTTAATCATCTTCTTGAAGTTTGGTTCTTCTCCCTCAGCGCATCCTTTTTCCTTAGCAAGTGGCTGGCCAGCCTGGCTGAGCTGTTGACTGCAGGGTGAAGGTAAGGAGAGCCCTTCTACAGCCTTTGCCCCACAGCACAAACTCTTCACAGCCTCTAGCTCCTCATGGGTTTTGTTTTTATGTATGTGTGTGATTTGATTTTTTTTTTTATATTTTCAAGCAACAAAAAATATAGAAAAGGCACAGGTACTGCATTCATGGGAAGATATATAGCAGATGGGGGCTGAGCAGAAGCTGTGTAGACAGATGGATGGGTGGGAGAGGGAGCCCATGGGAGCAAGATGATTCAAGGAAGTTGGCTGGAAACGTCTGTTGCGGAACACCGGAAGCCAGAAGCTGAGGCGTTTGGAAAGAGGCTAAGTGCTTTGAAGGCCCCTGTCCTTGGGCTGGGGTGAAGGTGCCCTGGGCTCCTCACTAGGTGAGGGCTTAGGGGAGCTCTGCCTGGTCCTGGGTTCCCCAGAGAGGTTCCTCCTCCGAGCTGGGAAGCAAGTAGAGGCCTCAGCCAGGCAGCCCACGGAGCTGCTGCGGTCCAGTGGAGGGAGGACAGAGGCCTCGGGGTTGGCTGGCGTATGTGGTGACTCCACGTGGGGGCTCCAGGACTGTGCGGCCCGGTGACCCTGGGGCGGCTGTGGGGTGCAGGGGCTGTGTTTGGGTGTGAGCTCTGTAGGCTCCCAGTCGGGAGGTCTGCCCAGGCCTCCACCGGTCCTCTCCCTCTCCTTGGGATAGCCTCTGCCCTCCAGTTCTGAGGAGAGTGTGAACTTTGAGACCTTAGCCACAGGGGATACGGAGGCTGATGAGCTTTCGGTGGGACTCCAGCGCCCTCGCTCCTGGGCCTCCCGGGCCCCTGTCAGGTCGCTGCCACCTCCCGAGAAGCCACTGACCCAGGCTGCGGATGGCCCTGGCAGCAGAGTGGAGTGGGCCCCTGGCCGGGCCTGCACCATCTGGATCCCTCCGATGGGAATCAGGGGGCAGGGGGCGCGGGCCAGGTGCTGGGAGTGCAGAGGCAGGTGGCTGAAGATGTTCTCTGGCCGGGCTGGGCCGTGGCCATGGCTGTGGCCGTGGAAATCGTAGGGGGTGGAGAAGGGCCGGGAGGAGAGAAGGTGAGCAGGGCCAGGTGAGCTGGATGGACTTCGAGACTCGGACTTCTGTAGTGATTAGACACAAGACAAGGGAGTTGGGGGGGGGGAGGTTTGTTCAATTCTGGGTTCATGGAGAATTGAGGCTCAAGGTATGGAGGGTGACTGGCCCATGGCCACTGAATACATCTGGCCGGGCTGGGCCAGAACCAGAACTCCTGATTCTCTGCCCATGGCACTGCTTTGGTCCTATGATGACTATTATTATACTCTAGTCTCCTGGTCTTCACGCTCCCAGCCAGTACATCTAGAGGAGAGCATGCTTTGTGAGGGAGGTCCTGTTGTCACCTAGCCTGGTTCTCTGTCTTGGTTTTATGGTTTCTTATAGTCCTAAAATGATCTTGACCTAACATCACCCTGGGACACGAGTTTCCACCCAAGGCTACCAACCAAAATCACCAGCATTTTTAATATGACCCAAAAAATAATAATCAAGGAACAATTCCTTGACCAGTGTTTCTCTAGGTGTACTGGTATTGGTTCCTAACAACGTGGTGACAGAAAAGCTGTTGGAAAGTAAAGCTGACATTGTATTGTCAGTGATGGGATCATGGCAGCTGTGGTGATAGGATGACATGGGTGCTGAGACGGCATGACAGCAGAATGGAGCTGTGTGGGTGATGGGACAACATTGATCAGGCTGACAGGTGGCAGTAGTGGGGCACTGGATATAGTGGTGACAGAAGTGGTGCTTGCCACAGCACCTATGCTTATGGTTGATGGGGATGGTGCTGGTTGTGGTCTGTTTAAGAGAGTTGGGACAGGAATTTTGGGGACTGATGATTTTGGTTAAGCCATTTGTTCAAAGAATACAAGGAAATGAGTATTGGGCAGATGAGCAAATGTGTATGTATCTCCTCCCACACCCCAAGGCTACGTAGCTTGCTAGGGATAGAACCCAAACCCATCATTCCAGAGCCCTTGCTGGCTGTTTCAAAGGTGCACCTAAAGGTGTTTTCTGAGCCAGTCTAAAGCACCTAAGAAATATGAGCTAAACTGTCAGAAGTGAAGCTAGCAGAGTCTCTTAGCTGCAGGTTGGATGCTTAGAAAGGCTGAACCTGGAGCCTCCTAGCTCCCCAGAAGGACATAGCAAGAACTTACCCACGCAGAAGTGCAGGTCTCAGGGCTTCTGCTGAGAAGCTTGTGAGGTAGAGGCACGGGTGGGAAGAGAACCCGCGGAGCTAGCCCCAGACTTGGGCCATGCTCACCCACAGCAGGGCTGCCCAGCCCAGCCAGGGCCCACTTCCCTGGCAGCGTTGACCGTGGTGGTGACTCAGCCGGACCCAGAGACCATCTCCTGGTGGGAGAGTGTCTGGAGGGTCCTGGGTCTATGGTGCCCTCGAGTTCAGGGGGCCAATGCCCTTGAGGGGGAATTTCTCTTCCCAAGAGGCAGGGAGTGAGAAGAGACAGCTCAAGTCGTGGAGACCCACAAGGAGGAGGGCCCATGTCTCTTCGTGGGCCCATCTTGGGGCCAGGTGTGCTCGCGACCGAGGCCTGTGGTTCTCGGGCTGGGGAACATTGCTGGGGAGATGAGTCTTTTTTGGTTAGTGAGTGTTTGCGGGCAAGTGGTGGGCAGGTTCCTGCTTCTTTGCTTGGAGACCATGACCTTCTAGGGGACATAGCCTGGGAGCTCAGGGCTGAGCCCGTGTCCAGTCCCAGCTGGGGAAGGCCCAGGGTGTTCTGCATGGATGTGGAGCAACTGCCGGCTGCCAAGTGTGCAGCTTCTGAGAAGGAGCTGCTTCGTGTGGCCTCATTGTCAGAGGTGACGTCTGGGAGCTGAGGGCTCTGAATGGGTGAGGGGTCTGCCTGCAATGTGGCTGGCGGACCAGGTGGGGGTGCCTCTGAGGATGGCCTGGACAGTTCATCCTGGCTCTCCTCCTCCTCCTCATCCTCATCTTCATCCAAGTCTGAGTCTGAGTCTGAGTCCTCCAGGTCTGAAAACTGGTGCTCCTCCACAGCCTCGGAGCCCTCTCGCCCTTCCGAGTCCTGGAACAGGTCGTCACTGGTTCCTGAGGGGAGAATACCAGAGACCCATGGTCACACTCAGGCCTTGAGTCCACGTTGGCCCCAAAGCTGTCCCTTTCTAAGCCCAGTTTCCTCATCTGCCAGTTAGGCATAACTGTCTCCGCAGTGGCTCAAGATTGCTGACACGGCCAGGGGAATGTTTTGTAAATAATAGAAAACAGCAATCGCCTCATACGTACCGTGTCCAAGCTCAGTTTTAAGGCATCTAAATATTTTAATTCACGTAACCCTCAAGTACGGGGAAGCCATACTGTTCTTATTCTCATGTTGCAGTGAGGAAACTGAGGTAAGAGAGATTTAGTAACCTTTCCAAGCAAGGGAGTAATGGGGCTGGGATGAGCCAAGGCAAGGATGTCAGCTTGGTCTTCCCAAAAGAATCTCAGTGCTGGAGTCTCCATGAACAAGTCACATTGCTGTGCTATGCCCAGCCCCTCTCATCAAATGAATGTGGTAGTCCCGCCTTACTAGGTTGGCTAGGAGGAGGGAAGACAGGCCTGGCATATAGCAAGGGTCCAATTAATTCTAGTCACTGTGACTCCATTATTCTGGGAAATAGCATGCTGGCTGGTCCAGCAGACAGACCACGGTCAGTCTAAACACACATCTGCCACTGCAACTAGGCTGCCACTGGCTGGCTCAGTAGCATCTGGCAGGTGGCAGAGTCTGGCCTCTGTGGTTGGCTTGGCTAAGCTCGCCTCAGGTTCAGGGCAAGGCCCTCCCTGCTGGGTTCTTGTCCCAGTAGCTGTTGTCCCTTTAAAGCTCATGCTGCCCCCAGTCAGGGAATGCAACTCTGAAATGCCATCCTTCTGGTCTGCCTCCTCACAGGGCAGCTTCAACCAGCTGGATCACCTCTGATAGTCTATTCGAGATGTCTCAGAAATGGGTAGCAATCTGTGCACTGTGGAGAGCTTCACTAATATGTGAACCACCTGGCAGGCTCCCAAGGGTTTGGGTCCTGATAGCCCATTGCTAACCTCATGTTTCTGGCCTGGAGAGTATGGGACAGTGACAGGTGGGCGAGCTGTCAGCTAGCCCCCTTGCTCACAAATGCCAGGACTATACCTACTACCGAACAAGAGAGCCTGACACATCAGCTGTCTCAGGACTCTGGGACACCCAGGCTTTGGGTCTCTACCATGGAGTCAAAATACCCAGCATTATTACTGCTTTTAAAATAACTCAACACACAGCAGTAAGATGCACAGCTGGATGAAAGTGGATATTCGGGAGGATGTAGGTGAAACGCTGTGGGTGGAGCTGACGGCAGGAGGACCATCAGGCGGGAGGCAGGTCTCCTGGCAACTTGAGGCACAATGGTGAACGGCAGATTGGGTTGGGAGGGATGGGAACTAGGTGGCAATGTTTTGCACTCCAGCTCCAGGCGTTTACTCTGTTGCCCAGGACTTTGGCAGGAGCCCACGGCAGCCCAGGAGTTCACCTACCCCTAGCTCTCATTCACATATGGTGAAATCCAGAAACAGAAAGGGCAAGGAGACACCCAGAGGTCATTCAGCAAGCTCCAGGGGAGTCAGAGTTAGTGTCTACAACCTTTGCATTCTTACACTGACCGTGTGAAAATGATTTTATGTTTTGAAAAGCAGAATGATTTGGCTTTGAGTCCTAGCTCCACCACCTCCGTACTGTGGTGTTCACTAATTTATTTTCTCTTTGTGTTTAGTTTCCTCATCTGTAAAATAGAGCAAGAGTGATAAATGGCACCCCATTAAACTGTTGTGCTAACACTCAAAAAGGCCTGCTTGCTGCCAGCTGCAGAGCCTGAGACCACTGTGCAAGCAAGGACCACAAACCCACGAAAGTGCCCAGAGCCTATGGGTGTCGCTGGGTGCCATGGCCGGGATGCGCCACACGGTGGCGCTGACGCTCAACCTCCTCTCAGCTAGGCGTGGCCGAGGCGCTGTCCGGAGGCCTGGTGCCTTCTACAGTGTCCTCTGGCCTTGTCCTTTCGCGTCCAATACACAAAAACGAAGTGGTCACTCCATCTTTCCAGTTTTTAACCCTTCCAGGGTTATAAACCTTGGAGTCTTTTTGCTTCCTCTTCCCCCCTCCCCCTCCTTTTTATGTGACGTGACAGCAAGACCTTGCTTCTCCCACAATCTGATCACCTTTGGCCTGCAAGGCAGAGTTCTGGGCCTGCGCTACGGCCTTCCCTGCGCCCCCTGCCGGTCGCCCCCTCACACAGCCTGTGTCCTGGCGGTGAGGACACATCCGTAGGGGCAGCCCTGCTCACATTACAACAGAGGAGGAGGCCCTGCCTCTCTTTGACCTTCCCATCCTCCACCGGTATGTTCCAGCCCTCACTTGGTCTCGACCTTTTCTTTTTGGCTTCTACAATGGCCTCTCCTTGATATTCCATTTATCCGTTGCCTGCCTCCCACCCTAGAAGCAGGCATTCCTGAGAGTCACTGCTGTGTCTATGGCGCCTAGCACCCAGGCTGGGGCCCAGCACTGTGCTCAGTGATTGGTTCCAAAAGGGACATGTAAATTTCATCATCAATAGTGGTTATGGTCATCCTTGTTCAACCCACTGGGAACACAGGCTTGTGGGGGGGGTGGCAGGGACCACTGAGTTGGAGGGGTCTGGTTGGATTCCAGTGTTTTCATGCAACCTAGAGCTCCTGTCTTTGCCTGCCTGGGCTTCACTTTTCCAACTTGAAATGGGGAAACACAAGTTTCTACCACCTGTTATGTGGAACTAATAAGACACAGTCTGCAAATGGTCTGATGTGCACTCGTGACAAGCAGGGAACTACATAACATAGCTGGGAGAGGAACAGCCCCAAGGTCATTGTGTTTTATTCTATAGGATTTATTCCCCCTAAAGGAAACATGATTTAACTCTTTTGTAGGACAGCGTACTGTTAAGTCTTGATCCTGATTTCAGAGACTCTGTCCTCAAAGGTTTGTCCTCATATAAGAAACTGACTTTCTTTTCTGACCAGCTGCCAAAGACACCCTGGCCTCTCACCTGGAAGCTGCCAGCCAGAACCATTGCTTACCACCCTCCCCTGTCCACTATGAGACCAGCTCTAAGATGCTTCTTGGTGCTGGGGAGCTGTGGTGACCTGAGCCTGGAAGGCCACGGGGCTGTTGTTCCTGGTTTTGGCTTTCTTGAAACCCTCCCAGCACCACAAGACCTACGTGTCAGGCCCAAGGCAGAGCGGGCATGAGTGTGGGTGTGGAGATTTTAGTAAGCACTCACAGAGTCAGGGTACGGTCTGCTGAGCTATTCAGGGCACAGGAGAATGTGCCCGAAACGCAGTGGTGCTCAATGTTGATTCTAATTACTCATGTGCACTTTTATTCAGGAAACATTCACTGAGCACCTGCTGGTGCCAGTGTTCCCCATTGCAATCTACAACAGCTGGGGCGGTGCAGCATCTATGGACATTGGACGTGCCGCTGTGAATTTAACCTTTGTTTTCCAGTGGCTGGGAAATCTGGAAGGGAAGGCATGGGAAGGAGAGAAAGTGGAGGGAGCAGCAGTGGAGAGGAGGGCAGGAGGAAAGGGGGAGGGCCAGCGGAAAGGTGCAGGAGGGCAGCCTGGAAGTGGGGCGGAGGGGAGAAGCTGGCAATTTCTTACCTTCTTCGGCTTCCAGCTCCTCCAGCACCCCTGTCTCTTGGCACTTTTTGCTGTGGGCTTTCGACTTCATGTGCTTAGTCAGATTCCCTGGAAAGGAATGCGAACAGACACAGACTCAGTCAGGCAGGGGGCCAGGGAGGGCCTGGGGTTCACAGAGGCAGCACCTGGCTGGCAGGACATGGCTTCTGAGACCAGCTGAGGCCCTGCCAGCTGAGAGGCTGAGCAGGGGTCAGGGCATCCCTCTGCCTCAGCACTCAGGCCAATGTGTGTGGCCAGAGCTAGTGTGGGGGTGTGGGGGGCTGAGGGACAAAGGGTACAATGAAGAATTGAGAAGCTGGCTGTAAAACAAGAGAAATTAAAAGACCATTCAAATGTAATTTGTTCTTCCTGTTTCTGATTTAATCTGGACCCAGAAGCCTCAGATTGGATTGTCATCCATCTCAAATGCTGGGATGACATGGGGTCTCCCACTGATCAACTCAGAGGGTGGGGACTGAGCATGCCCAGTGGCTGAAGACTCTCCAAGGAGCTCATAGGACAATGCCTTAGGGTCTTAATAAATGATCCAGGGGAAAGTTAGTCTTAGGAATGGAGACAGGACAGAAAGTGAGTGCCGAGAAATCTATTGGTCAGGAACCCTAGAGTTACAAGGCTGGGCCCCAAACTTGGCTTCTTTAGAGAAGCCTCCTTCTTGAGCCTTCATTTCACTGGGGCAAGGTGCAGTGTAGACATAGGACCAGGGCGGTTTGGGGAAGGCTAGGACGAAGGGCCACCCTGCCCTGTGCCTGTGAAGCCCTCAGGAGAGGCTGCCCCACATTGTCATCCTGGACTGTAAGCTGAGGAGAATGAGCTGCAGCTCTGTGAGATCAGGCCATGGACATAAGGGCTTCAAAATTTCCCAGCATTTCTCAAGCCACAGAACTCTGTGGACAGCGGTGTTCCAGGAGGAAGGACTGAGCATCCGCAGCCTGCCCCGAGAGAATGCAGACCAGATGCCTGTTCCCTTGGCCCAGCCACTTCCCAACTGTGCTCCGAGAACTGTTACATTTCTGTATGGTTGACCACATAATCCTAAGTTTTCTCAATCGGGTGCTCTGTCTCATGAATCTTATTAATTGATAAGTTTGAATGGAAAGAGGTAAGGCTCTAGAAATGACAGTGGATAGAGAATGACGGATAAGCGGACAGGTAAATGGAGAGAGGACATATGGGGAGAAAAGATCTGGTGGGTGGGACACTGAATGAGTATGTAAGCAGAGGAGCAGAGAGATGGGGGTGGACACGTAAATGAAGAAAATAAAGGGAGGGCTGGAAGGCTGGATGAAGAAACAGGTCAGTAAGAGATAGGAAGATGGAGAGTGGAAGAATGGCGGGCTGGATGAATGAAGGCTGGCATGCACGTGTGACTGTCTGGAAGGCCAGACGGGAGGAGAAAAGAAGGGGAGGCTGAACAGGTGAGAAGACAATGGCGGAGGAGTGAACCAGTGGGGGCAGCAGAAAGGAACAGGGAGACTACTAGTGCGTGATGAGTGAATCAGAGAGGCTGGAGATGAGCCGAAAGTGCCTCTTCACCATTCTGAGAATCTGGGAATCTTACACACAGGGAGCTGGAAGGTGGAATTCCTTGAGGTGTGGGGGTCAAGGGCAGTGCAAACAGAGAAGAGCCTTCTCCTTTTCCCTTCTCTGCTCCATGGAAGACTTACGAGTCCATGACTGCATCCTTCCCAACTTGGGCTTTCCTCCTATAACTGGGAAGAAACCTGGTTGTCCTCCTCCTGGCCATAGGGGAGCAAAGCTATAACTGCCAGAGTCATCTTTTGGGCACAGTCCCCAGTGGTCCCAGCCCAGCCATGTAGACGTCCACCCTCACTGCCATAGGCAGGCAAAGCCTGAATCTGACAGCCAAAGGTGGAAGGAAGTAGCTGCAGTCTTCTATGGATCAGACATATTGACCGTACTGAGATCCTGGAACTGGCCCCCTGTCCTGCCTACCCCAGGCCCCAGTACACACACACACACATTTTGCCTGGTGAGCTCAAAGTGAGTGTACAGAAGCCCGATGGGGACATACTTTCACAGAAGTAAACTGCTGGGAGAAGCCTCATAGTTCAGGCCAAGACTCATTCTGCTGCCCATCTGCCTGGGCTCAGGTGCTGAAGACACCAGTAGAAAAGGTCACTGGCTGTCCTGGGTGCTGAGAAGGGTCCCAGTAACACATACAGCGATCCCAAAGTCATAGTGCTAGCCTGGCAGGTCCCAGGACTCCAAGGCCTTGTTCACTCCATAGGGTGGAAGGAAGGAACAATGGTTAGGGAGCTTGGTGGCCTTGGAGTGGCCTCCGGCTCTGCCGCTGCTAGTTATGTGATCTGAGGCAGGTTTCTTAACTTGTGAAGCCCACTATCTGCAATTTTCAAGTAACACCTACCTTGTGGAGATGCTGGGAAGATTTGGAGTCATAATGCAGGTGACAGCAGACTGTGGCGGATACAGAGAAGACCTCTGCCCCTGCCCATGACAATCACTTTGTGAGCAGAGGGGATGCTGCCCCACAAAATGCTGGGTGTGGAGGAGAGAAATGTTCATGATGAAATGCTTTTCCCTTCCTGTTTGGGCCTCAGGGCTCTCAGGAGAAGGAAGCCCTCCTCCCAAAGGCCTGCCTCTCCTCTGCTCTACCCCCTGGGGTTACAAGGAGGAGGCAGGGATTCTGAAGTGACTTCACAGGTCACAGGATCAGATGCTAGATAAACAGCCCTGAGTGTCATCCTACTCCCTCCATGACTGCCCCTCTGTGGGGCTGTCTTCTTCCATTGCAAACTGAGAGGGGACCCAAGTTGCTGCAGGCCCAGCCTGGACATCATTTCTCTGTTGAAGGGCCAAGTTGTGGCTTATTGAAAAGTAACCACAGCTTCTCACTGTCAACCCAGCACCACACCAAAAGCCCGGCAGCCTTGGAGCAAAGATGAGGCAAATGGTTGGGAAGTAGCGGCTATCTGCAAGAGAGGCGGATGCTGCTAGGAACACCAGCCAAACAATGACCCTGCCGTCCTCTGGCCTCCAACAGCTTTGACCCACCACCATGCCCACACCCTGCCAGCCTGCTGGATGCGAGACCTGCCCACAGCTGCCATCTCTGTCCCCTGAAGCGATCGGCGCAAGGGCTTGTACAAGGCATAGCCACCTTGCTGGCCTCTGGGAACCATCTGAGAAGAGGAAGAGACCCAGACCTTCACAGGGCCAGCCCACAGGACTCTGTTGGCCTTACCCACTGATACACTCCTCAGGTAGCTTCCAGAGGCCTGAGCTGCCACCTTGATGTCTGACACAGAGACGACAGGCAGACAGAGACAGACAGGAAGACAGAGACAGACAGGAAGGGCTCCCAGGCACGGGTGCAGCCAGGAAGTAGTAACAAGGCCCCTGAGATTCACCAGGCTCAGCATCCTCACTCATGCTGCTTGGTGTGGGCCAGAACTCAAGGGCAAGAGCAAGGGAGGTGGGAGTGGTCTGAGGGATAGGCCAGCAGCTCTCAAGAGGCCTTTATTATTACAGCTGTTGGCTGACAAGGCCCAGAGACATGACCCAGGGAGAACCAGGAGCGCCAGCATCCTGCCCCTCCCTACATGCTGGGGGAATGCCCTGAGTTCACCTACTGTCAGTTCCAAGCTCCCCCTCTGTCCCAGGCATGGAGTTTGAGGATCCACTGGGCTGTGGCAGAGAAAGCAGAGGAGCAAGAGCCACACACTCTTGACCACTGGCTGAGAGTATAACCTGGCCTTCAGGGAGACACTCCAGACTCCTGAAAGTGCAGACCATCTGCAAAGTCTCCGCTCAGATTCTGTACTTTGGACCTTCTGGGTTCAGTGGTGGCCCAGAGAGTTCAAAACCGGGCTACAGCCAGGCTGGACTTGGCTTCCTGGGAGTGGATGGTCCCATGAAGGCCCCAGACCTCTCTCAGACCTGACTAAATTTGCAAGGCTTAGGAATTGAGTGGGAGCCTTGGGGGTCTGCTTGGCTGGGGACCCAATGGCAATGGGCTTCCATCTCCCATGGCGGAAGTGGTGCTGTAATAAGATGATGTCCCCTGAACACAGCTGAGAAGAGGCGCAGCACCATGACCTACTGCAGAGGCGCTTGATTGCAGCTTTTTGCCAAGTCGCCAGAGGAGGGAAGGAGAGCGCACAGAGAAGATGGAGGTTGGTGCCCTAGTGGCAGGGATGCACAGTTGCTTCTAGTTTCTGGAATCCACTTTCTTTACCTTTAGGGGGGTTTGGGCTGGAAGTTTTCCACATTTAGAGTTAGACATTGATATTTGAATTGTCAAATGTCTCTCTTCCATGAAATTTCCACTTGCTTTTTGATGCCAGAGAAAGTGGGACTGGAGGGGATATGTGTAGAGCTGAACTCATGCATGGGGCTGCTGCTGCTGAGCTGAGCTGCCCTGGGTCGGGCACCACGGATGAATCCCTTTAGGGGGCCATGGAACAGGGTGGGGGTCCAGACTGATCTGTCTTCTCTGAGTACCCTTGGGACACTGTCTCTGAGGCCCTCAGAGAGAAGGTCAGGGAAAAGATTGAGAGGGTGAGCATCTCCATTCAACTCAAAAACCTTGGAAAAATTGGAGCTCAGCTCAAAGATGATGAAAAGAGGGGGAAGGAGATCAGGAGTCGGCTAACAGGGTCAGGAGACCAGAAACAGGAACACGGCCAGAGCAGAGGCCACTGAATTGGGGAAATGTGATAACCTGGTCCCTGACCTCACCCAGAAAGAGCAAAAGGGCTCAGGCGAGAGGATGCCGGAAGGAGGGCTGGAGGGCTCCCCTGGGATCCTCAGCCTCTTTTTCTGGGAACAGCTTTACCAGTAGAAGAAAGGACCAAGTGGTGAGGCCAAAGTCTATCCTCAATTTGTCCCTTGAGAAACCATGTGGCTCCCATGGGCCATCACACAGAAGCCTGCAAAACTGTCTAAGAAGCCAGGACCCTTGTGTCCAAATTTTGGCCTAGGAATCTGCCAAAGTCTAAGAGGCTGAATCTTCTACAGTTGCCAAGAGCTTGGGCTTCACTCCAAGGAGCCCCGCTCTGCTCAGCTCCCATACACTGTCAGCAAGCTGAGGGAGCCCCTGCATGTCCTGCAGGGAAAGCTCTATGTAGGAACCCTCAGTTGTCCCACTCCATCCTGTTGGGGGCTGCAACAGGCAGCCTCCATTGTCCATCATAGCTCTCTGTGACACCTGCCGTCAATAGCAATCCTTTCCTTCACAGTTGCCTGCTAACACCTGCCCTCATCCTGATATGGAGTGCAGCTGGGTAGAGGAGTGACCAGCCGCTGGAGTAGGGGCATGGCAGGGTGACAAGGAGTGGTGCAGTCAGGGTGAACTGTGCACGGGACAGGAGCATGCAAGTGTGTTGGGTAGCTCAGAGTGGAATGGATTTCCAAATGCAGGAGTGGCAGTGGCAAGTGTGGATGTTTGGGGAGCATCAAATCAGTGGATAAATGGTTAACAAGACATGTAAAAGAAGGGGTGATGAGATAGAAAACCAGGAGCTGAGGGCAAGATGCTGACAGGTATGTGTAGGAGAGGCAAGTTCCCATGGGAGCGTGGTTATGTGCAGGCTCCAAGGGCACTGACCAGGGCAGCTATGGGTGCCATTGCCCCGTGTGGACCTGGCTGCTCTGCAATGGCCACCAAGGAGAGTGGGAACCAAGTGTAGAGGTGCTCCAGGCCCCGAGAAAGAGGTCTGAGCTGGGCTCCCAGAGGGGAGCTCCCTGCAGCCAGCAGGGTGGTACCCCAGCTGACTGTCTCTTACCTTTGGTTTTAAAAGCAAAGTGACAGTGCTTGCACACATAGGGCCGGACGTCAGTGTGGGTGCGGATGTGTTTCTTCAGCATGCTGGGCTTCTTGCAGCGAATTCCACACTCCTCACAAACATATTTCCCTCGGCCGCGGCCTCGCACATATACATACTCTTCATTTGATTTGTACCTATGAGCAACAGGTGTCATGTAAAGGAAAAAAAAAAAAAAAGCAGTAGAGGCAGGTTCCCACCTCGGGAGACGCACGCACCTAGCTGCATCCAGCCTAGTGTGAACGCTGGGAGGGGCTGCCATGGAACCAGAGGACCCTGCAGCCGGCAGGAGCCAGTTGTTCTGGGGATCCATCATGGACCCCTTGCACGCCTGCCCCTCAGATGGGCGGGGCTGTGCCTTCCTTTCTCCCTACAGCCCCACCTGCTGGAGCTTCCGGTGGGGGGAAGCAACACCCTGCATTCCCCGACAGCTGCCTTTCCTCAGCCAGACTTGACAACAGCTCTACCACGAGGAGCAGCCACAGAATGCTACCAGTCACAGAGAGAGAGAGAGAGAGTGCCAGAGCATTCACTCTGTGCTGGACACTTCACCTGATAAATCACAATCACCTTGCAACAAAGAGCTTGTTCAATTTCCAAGCTTTGAGAGGTGGCAAGATTTCACAGCCAGAAAGAGGCAGAACTGAATCTGAACTCGCAGGCCTCAAGCCCATCCACTTCTCACAAGGGGCAAAACCAGTCTGTCCAAAAGCCACCTGGACACTCACGAGAAGGAGGCACTGCTGACTGTCACTGTCCCCCTGGCTTCCAGTGTGGAACCCAGAAGGCCGGCCTTCAGTCACGCTGAAGCTCCGTAGGACCCAGATTCCAAGTCAGCTCAGAAAGCCAGTCAGCTCCCAAGAACCTGGAGAGGGTGCGGGGTCAGCTGCCCGCAGGCCTGAGGGCTGTAGATGCCTGGCCCGGTGTCAGGACACTCTTACTTCCACAGTGAGAAGGAAGCCCAACACCCTCATCCCACCTGGAGGGACAGCTGCTGCCTCGTTAGTCTAATGTCACAGGTGTGCTAGTCTGCAGTCGAGATGGAAAGGAGTGGTAGGGGATGGGGCAGTGGGCAGGGGGTCCTGCCGACACTGGGAGAGAGCTTTCTGACCCTCAGGCTGCAGGGCGCTCTGAGGCTGAGGCAGGTAGGCCTTTCCGGCTCAGCACACTGGGGAAGGGCAGGTGGGTGGCCAGATGGCAGCAGCGAAGATTCCATGTCACTGTTGGGCCATCAGCTCAGGGGTGTAGGATGTCACAAGGATGGGCCTGAAAATGTGATTCTGGCGGGAGTGGCTGAGCAGCCGTGAAAGGATCACCTGCTCACATACCCACTCACACTTAGTCGCACGCTCACACCCCACAATCACGTATAATCAGCACCCACATCTCACACGCTCACGCGGTCTGTCACACTCCCAGGTTCCGCCTCATACTCACCCTCTCTCCCACACGCTCGTGTACTCGTGCCCTGTGCTTAGCTCATAGACTTCCTTGCACCCCCACACTTGCGCCTCCACAGTCACATTTTCATGTTTGCCCCGTGGGGATCCCTCTCCACCTCACATATACCCCAGGTGCTCACATGTCAACTGCTGTCAGCTACCACACGGAGATGCTACATGTTGGTCACCTCAGCACTGGCAAAATGACTTCTCAGGGAAGTGAAAAATGCCCTTTCTTCGCCTCCACAGGGGCCTGACCTTCCAACTCCTCTGCTTGGGAGGCCAGCTTGTCACCTGCTCTTGGAAGAGCACCTTCGTGTGCTCAGCAGGAGAAGCTACAGGCCTTGGGAGGGTATTGGGGAAGAAAAACCCCACTTTTGCTCTTAGGAAGACCAACCGCTGCTTGTTCCCTGCTTTCTGGGTGCAGGGCACACGGCCCTCTAATCACCAGGGGCAATGGTGTCCTCTAGTACCTGCCTACCCTTCCCTCCTGCTCCCCACAGCCACCCTGACCTTTGTGCTATCTGGTTTTCACTCTATGCTCAAGCCAGCTCAGCAGCAGCCGTGGCTTTGGTCTACCTCTGCTGTTCTCAGACCCCTTCGTGTTCTCCTCCACATCAAGTTTAAAAGAGACATGGTTTTAAAGAGAGTACCAAGTCCAAGGTATCCTTGATCGGGGATATCTACAGAATAGTGTACACAACGCCTTGTCACATGTAGTCTGTGGGGGATCAGAAGGGACAGCCTGGGCTGGCAGTATTTGGGGAGGTTGGTGAGAGAGAAGGAAGGACTCCCAGCAGGGACCCTAGGAGTAATGGCAAGGGCCTGAAGTGTGGCAGGCTGGATCACCAACGGCCTTGAATACCACATTAAGGAGTTTAGACATGCTCAGAGTCTCAAAGACAGGGTGCTTCCCTGGTGCCACGGGAATGGTTTGGAAGAGAAAGACTAAATCCAGGCATACATTCTAGGACAACTTGAGAAGCCTTCTGGGCCTAGACTCCAAGGCCTTGGTGGCTATCCAGATGGGAGATGGGCCACGGTGAGGGAGTGATAAAAATCCAGAATTTTCAACTTGGCTTGCTCCAGTGGCACCATTCACAGAGTGGGAGGGAAGTAATAGGAACTTCACTTTTTAACCGCTAAGTGTGAAATGCTGGTGAGGCAGACGCGAAAAAAATGCCTAGCATGCAGCTAAAGATCTGCGGCACATGAGAAAGCTTCTGTAGATTTGTGAGGAGGGAGGTGACGGTGAAGAGAATGAGAAGCCACTAAGAGTAGAGTCTGGGAGGCCTTGCCGGTGGCAGTGAATAACCAGGGAGAACTTGGTGTGGACATCCAGAGGAAGGAGAGGACTTGAAGAGGATGGGCAAGCAGAATTGAAGGTCATGGGGAAGGATGGCCACTGAAGGCTGGGCGCATCAAGAGGCTGCCTTGGTTGAACAGCTAGGACCCTGCAAATTCCCTGCTCCTGGAATAACAGGACCATGGCTTGTCCAGCCTTGTGGTTCCAGAAGGGCCCAGCCCTGGGTAGCTTTCTGTCAGTGTGCTCTGGGCGCTCCTTCCACCTCCTGAGCTCCCCACTCAGGATCTGTCTCCTCATACCTGCACGGCGCTTTGTGAACCACCAGCTGTGGTTTCCTGGTGCCTTCTACCCCTGCCCCATCCCCCACGGGCTCAGTACTGTACCATCATTAGCCATTCCGTCCCAAAGCCTCCCTGAACCTCAAGCCCACTCCAGCTCTGGCTCCTTGTGCTTCCTTCCCTGCAGGGCACAAATCCACGCTTACGATTCACCCCTCCTCACCTCTTCACAACACTATGGAGCACTCTGCGATCCATCCAGCTGAACGCACAAATGTCCTTGCAGGGGTCACAGAGTGCTAAATCCAAAGGACATCTGCCTTATCCTGTCTAGCCTCTCATTGCTTTCTGGAGCTACCTGCTTGGCCTGGGTGGCCCTGTTCTGTCCTGTGTCTCCTCCACAGCCCCAGCGTTGCCACCTTCTCCAAGCAGGCACTCCCAGACTCCTGCCTCCCCTCTTCTTGCTCACACCTCTTCCACGTGTCGCCCTCCAGGGTGCCGATGGCTCTTCCGCTCAGTCACTGGCAGCTTCCTGTATGCGTGTCGCTCTTCAACATCTCCCTGGGGGAATTCAGGCAGTCTGGTAACTGCCGAGTGCCTGGAAGAGACTTTGTCCTCTCCCTTTGCTTCCCAGGCACAGTGAGTTGAGCGACTTTCTCCAGCGCACTCCCACCATGGTAGGTGTCTCGCCACAGAGCCAAAGTCCATGGGGCCTTGCAACGACAACATCTGATTCCATGAGCCCTTCTTCTTATGTGCCCAAAACCACATTTCCAAGTTATTCCTGTGCAGCATCTCCTCTGAGTCCCTCCTCTCATGCTGATGGTTGGCCAGGTCAGCAGTGCAGGCTTCCTCTTCGGTGGCTGTTTCTCTCTTTCTGCATATCTGGCCCATTCTAGCTGTCCGTGTTCCATCCAAGATACTCTCCAGACTGTCCGTCTGTGTCCCCTGGTCAGCATCCTCTCTGTACATGTACATCTTTCTTCACAAGACAGCCAACAGGAATTCTCCCCATTCCTGCTACCATTCCTCATTGTAGACCCCATTAGTGCCTTTCCCATGACCCCCAAGAACATGCCCACCCCTCCACATAGCCCATAAGACCTAGGTGCCACTTGGCCCTGACTGCCTCTCCAGCTCACCCCTCATTATCTTTATTGTCTTCCATTCCTTGCTTCACTCCCATCCAGCCACACTAACCATCGCTAAGGACTTCACTGGTGACTTTAACGTTCTGGTCTCGGGCCTAACCTGGTCCTAGCCCCAGCCCATCTCCCTCTCACCAGCTCCATTGCTCCTCCAGAGCTATGTCCAAAGGTGCCCGCATTCTGGAGGTTTCTACTGCTCGCTCCTCTGCGTGTGGGGAGTCTGGCCCCCTCCTTTCCCGCATCCTTTATCAAGATGCATGGACTGCAATGGACTTTGCACAAACACCATCCCTATTCTCCCTAGAAAGGTGGAACCTCATCTGTAGCTTTCTGGATGCATCCCCAGAATCTAGCATGGTGGTAAGTATCCAGCAAATGCTTAGTAATAATGACTTAGTAGTTGCGCATTAGAAAGACAAGCTGAGGCCCTTTTTGCTCAGTTCTGCTAGTGTCAGACTCCTAGCCTTGACTTTCCCACTCTACGAGTTCCTGGCCATGAGTCTGACCTGATGCCGTGGACTCTTCCAGGATGTGCGCACAACTGAACGAACACCTCTGCTTTCTGGTGAGAATGACTCTGCTCGTCTGGCAGACAGGAGCAGGAGATCGTGTTCTGTCTCCTGCTGGAACTCATTAGGTTGCTGTGCGCAAGTCACCTCCCCTCCTTTGGAACATGTCGATCTTCACCACCTTTAGACATAGCTAACACATCACACGTCTGACAGCATTTCATCACCCATCAACTCTTTTCACCCCTGTCCTCACTTTACCAAAAAAGAAACTGTTGTAGTTTGGGTTGTGAATGTCTTCACAGCACATGTAATAAAGGCGTGGTCACTAGCTGTGGCGTTGTTGGGAAGTGGTGAAGCCTCCAAAGGTGGGGCTTAGTAGTTGCCAGGGTGTGCCCTGGAGGGGACTCTGGGACCTCATATCTTTCTCTCTTTGCTTCCTGGCGATGAGCTCAGCAGCATCTACCACATGTGCTGCCAACACGGTGTACTACTTCACTGCAGACCCAAAGGCAACAATAGCAAGCAACCATCAACTAAACCCTCTGAAGCTGTGAGCCAAAATAAACCTTTTTTCTTATAAGATTATTGCCTCAGGTATTTAGTCAGAAAGCAGACTAACACAGGTATCAAGGTGCAAAAGGTTCAAATATCATGGTCAGAACCATCTAGCAGTCATCATTTCACTTAGTACTCTGCCCCCGCGCTGATCAGTCGCACAAACACTTTCAGATGGTGCTGACCAAGGTGTCCCTGGCTCAACTTTTCAGAGATTCCCAGACAAGCAAGAACAGTATCTGTGCACACCCAGCCCTTTCTGAAAGGTTAGCAGTGTTGACCGTTCCAGATAAATGGCCCAGAGAGATCAAGGACAGGAAAGCAGATGTATACAGCGGGGCTGCCGGGGACACAGGCTACCTCCGCGGCCTGACAGCTGCTCTGAGCTCCTCCACCCAAGGCTTGGCTTGGAGGCCTGAGTCACAGGTTGCCCTTTTCTCCTAGTGACCAACAACCATGCCGGTTTAATGTCTACAAGACAGTCCACAGCTTTCAGGCCTGTTGTGACTGATCTGTGGCTCCTGGGACAGGCAGCAGCTTCTCCTGGCTCCACTGCTCATCTGTCTTTCGCTACTTTGGCAAGCCAGGGATGTCAACCAGTGTGGTTTTGTTCTTAAAGAAAAAGAACGAGTTTTATGGGTAGCTGGAGGGACCTGGAGGAACGTTCTGATGGGTCAGCCAGAGGTTCAACGTGGTGATCACTTTGCACCCCTCAGGGGATTCCACAGAGCAGGGTTGGAGCTTGGGCTTCCCAATCCATCACTGCAACACCAAGGAGTCCAGTACAGAAGCAATTTTTTGCCCAGATGCCTGGTGTTAGGAGACTAAGGGTGGGCCAGAAGGGGTGCAGAGCTGCAGGGCCCTTTCTGATGGCTCTGCTTCCATTCTCCTGATCCATGACTCATGGACTCAGAGGAAAGAAAAAGCTCCTGAAACGGGCTTGTGATCAGGAGGGTCTTGCCATATGGAGCTAATCAAGATGGAAAGAGAAGCAGAAGTTGAATGTGCTGCCTAAAGTCATCAGGCAGCCAGAAAGTGTGAAGCAGGGAAGATAGCCTAGCTCTGACTTTAATAATCTAATATGTGATATTTGTCTGAGGCGAGGGACACTTAGCTGGCTGCTTGAACAATCAAAAGTGACACCTCTGGATTGTGGCTGTAGACTCTAGTGGCATTTATAAGAGCCACAGCTTCTAGAGAGATCTGAGGAATTTAACATAGAGCTCCCAAAGGAGATGGCATGTCCTTCTAATCCAGGTTCCACAAAAGGGCCTGTGGTAAATGAGGTTGCAGTTGCTGGGTTCTGAGGATGACAAAGGCTTAGCGACGAAGTTGCTCTGTAAGGTAATGAGCTTCCTGTCCCTGGTCCCTTCTCCCAGGGGCTAGTTAAGTGGGCTGTGGACCTCTAGCAGGAGGGAATTCACAATGACAGAAGGAGCTTTAGGTGAGTTAGCTTGCTCCCTCCTGTAACAACACTCTAAAATAAATACAAGTATTTCATTAAACATTCTGCTTACTCTTAAGCCAAATGGAGCTCGGGGATCTAAAGGAGGATGGGCTGGCAACACAGCCAAGCAAAGCAGAGGAGGGCTGGGGAGGGGGGCTGCCAGGGGGACTCTGAGGAAGTGGGGTAGGCACACTCCCTCTCTGAAGGGCACGAGGTTACTCCCACCAGCCCAGTGCAGCGCAACGCTGTCACATCTTCCAGGTTTCTCAACTAAGCCATAAATCTAGATTTTTTTTTTGAAACTAAAAATATGGCAAACTCTTTTTATAGTTCCTACTGGGTGCCGTGCTCTATTTTAAATGCTTTGTATGCCTTAACTCGTTTAAATCACGCGCTAGGCCTGTGCCACAGGGGCTCTACTCATTCCATTTACATGAGAAAATTAATCACAGAGAGGTCAAGTAAACTGCCCAAGTCACACAGCCATTTAGTTAATAGTGCCGGAACTTGAACCCTTTTGACCACGAAGTTCAAGTGCTTAACTACTACGTAATTCCGCTCTTAAAAATAAAGTACAAGGAGAGCTAGGGACTGCCTGAAGCTAAACTTCTGGTTCACGGTAATTTTCCAAGGTCATACAGCGAGGAGACAAGGACATGTCTGACTGTCAAGTCCTTGACTTTTCTTTCCACTAAGTTGCATTTTTCTCTTAAGTGAAGGGATGAACTCAATGGCTTCCAAGTCCCATGAAGTTATTCTGTATTACTGACTTTTCCAATTATTATTAATATATAATCATAAACTCTCACCTCTCCTCCAGATTTGGGTATTTTAAAGGCTTGTCAATGTTCTGATTTTATTATAATTTTATTGCCATGCATGTCCCCTTACCCCAACACCTGTGGCCAGGGGCACACAGCTGGGGTATAATTATATAAAGCAAGAGGGAAAAAGAAACACACACTGTCCTTTTGAAACCTGCTTTCAAGAGCAGCCTGTGAAATCAGGTTCAGGGCAGGTTCCTAGGGGTCAGTCACTGTGCCCTGGAAGCTCTCGCCACAGTGAGCTGGCCAGCTTGTGTACAGTGCCTCCCGAGTGGAGCTCAGAAAGAAGAGATATCCGTGGTGACAGGACCAGGTGCCAGGCGGCACAGCCTGCTGAGCTGGGCATCTGCTAAAAATATTCAACTGCCCAAGGTAGGAAATGCACCCCTCGGTGAAAAACGGATGGGGCAGGCCAAGCTGTGGAGCCGGGAAGTTCACATGAGGTTGTGGGCACATCTGAGAGTTTCCTTTTACCAAAGTTCGGCAGAAATTACATCATATCACATTGTCCTGGTTGGGAGGCATTTAAGGCGCTATCCAGGCCAGGCCTGCTGCACAGGAGTTCCACAACACACACATCAGACATAGAGCCTGCTGGCGAAGTCTCCCTTCTACCCAGCCACATGAACTGTAAGCACGGGTCTGTGAATTCACATAATAGCTCTTACATGGACCTGGTCTGAGCCCCAGGCTGGGCCACAAATCTAAAAGTACTTAAGACTGTGATCTTGGTCTCAAGAGTGATTCAAGTCACCTATGATGTAGAGAAGGCTGTGCATGATCAGAGCAGTAGCCCCAGGTGGGGTGTCAGCAATGGCCCACAGAGGCAAGAGGGGAGCGCGGGTCCAGGCCCATCTCTTTCTCGGGAGCCCTCCACCACCAAGGCAGGTCCTGTCTATTCTTCAGTGCCATTTATACCACTTCTTGATGTTATAGATCGATGATCCTTACTAGTGTTATGGCTTGCATCTAAGACATCCCCCAAAAGTCTCATGTGTTCAGAGGCAGGGCTTTTGAAAGGTGATTGGATCATGAGTTTAGTTTCAATAGTGGATTAATATGTCAACAACTTCGTAACTTGACGTATTTGTATCCACTGAGATACAAATAAGCGACAAAAGGCTGTATCTAAGTGTCTCAATGAAGGCAGGCATTGTCCCTGAAGACCTGTGACAGCTGTGATCCACCCCCTCCGGCACAGTCAGATCAGGCCCTGTGGCACAGTGCTCTCAAGATGGTCACCTGAAATCTTTTGCAGCTATCTTCAACTCGAGCCTAAAGGACTCAGGCCCCGCGTATGCAGACTCCAGCTTTGAAAGGGGATAACAGTGGGGCCGTTCTAAATGTCCCACCAAGGCAGTTCCTTCTTGTACAGGCAAGAACAGAAACGAGGTCTCACCAGGGGCTTCTGGGTGGGAAGCTGAGAGTCCAAGAATGTAAAAAGCAGGATCCAGACGGGGGCAGTGTTCTGGAGTGAACGCCATACCTGCTCCTCGTGGCCTGAGTGTCGCTGCTAAGTGTACGCTTGGTTTGTGCCTGGGGCAGAGCAGGCCTTGGGAGGCGATGGCAGCTATGACTGTGGGTGGGCTGGGGGCAGGAAGGTACATGTGGAGCGGAACAGGGTCAGTCCCCAGGGCCATGTGCTGTGCTTCATCTAGCAGCCATGGAAGGCTAAACGGCCGCTGAGGTCCTTCCTAAGGTACAAAGTTGGGCTGCTGTGGAGAAGGTCAGCAAGGCTAAGGACCTTGGAAAGTGCTGCCCACGTCCTCTCACTGTGCTAGATCCACAGGCCCCCTAGGGCCCAAATCAGTGGATTAAAGACACAAGAGAACCCTGATGCCTACGTGACAGGCTGTTCCAAGGACAGAGGCGGACCTCAGGATGGCCTGGCTACATGTCCTGCACACACACACCAGAATTGTCTTAAGTAAGGAGAGTCCAAGCATTGGAGGGCCTGTGTTCTCCTCGACACCATGAGGAGCTGTGGCTGAAGACCAGAGAGCAAGGGTCCTGTTCAAGGTCACGCAGACACCGCAGCAGAGGCCAGACTACGACCCCTGACTCTTACATTCCTGAGGAGGTGCTGACCTCGCTTCAGGTGACCACGCTTCCCACTACCTGGCCCAGTGCCCATTAAAGCACGAAGTTGGCATAGTGGCTGCAGGAAGCCCACAGGGAGTCCCCAGAAGTGCTGTCTGCTGGGGTAAAGTATCACCTACCAATGTTAATTAAAGCACGTGAGGCACCTTTCAGAGCAGCTGTCCGGCATAAAGGCCACCCTCTGGCTAGAACTACTACATTCAGAAGAGACCCAAAGTCACTTGGAAGTGGTGAAAGAGAACAGAGCCTGCTTATGTTCATGGCAGATCTACTAGGAGAGTGCCAAGAGTAGTGGCCAAGGCTGAGGTGTTCTGTAGCCTCTTGCCATTTCACTGCAGCCCTGTATGGTCAGACTGCCATCCTTGCTCCACAGATGGGGAACAGAGCCCAGAGAGGCACAACGGCTTGCCCTCTGCCACACAGTTAGTAAGAGGCACAACATCATAGTAAAGATCATTCTGACTAGGCCCACTGCCTACTATTTCCAAATTTTAAACTATTTGTGGGTTTTATTAAATGTACTTTTTCCTGCCTGTGAATGCCAAAGTTGGCCACCCAGGGAAGCATCCATTTGTCTGAACTAAATGAAATATAATAAGGTCTGGATAAGGTAAAGCTACAGGTCCCAGTGGCTGGGAAAGAGAAGGCTCCACGAAGCAGGGGCACCTGGCCTGGGCTTTGAAGGACGTGACGGCTCAGGGAATGTGGCGATGAGGAGGAACAGACAACGTGCGCAAAGGCGCTGAAGCAGAGAAGCACAGCGCTCAGAGGGAAGAGTGCAGCGGGGACAGCAAGTACCTGAGGAGGGAGCCTGCGCTCTGACCAGCCATGTCATTCTGGAAGGGACTGGGGAGCCCACAGAAGAGCCTGCTGGGCCAACCACGTGATGGAGCCACAGGAATGCCAGACCTTGGGGATTTAAAAAGTAGCTTTAAATCAATGGGGTGTTTATGATTTTCATGTATTTATTCCCTCTGATACAGCCTCTTCCAAAGGCTAGAAAAGAGACAGAGGATCTTCCCCTACACCTTACCCATCCATGCTGAGAGCCTTTCTGGGCCAAGCCATCTCCTCTCCTCTCTGGCTACATCCCTATTGCCTGCCACTTCCGACCCCACTCCAGCCCCCCCCCCCCCCCCCCCCCCCCCCCCCCCCCCCCCCCCCCCCCCCCCCCCCCACACACACCCATTTCTTGCCTCCAAGGTGCTAACTTCTGGCCAGCTTCTTATCTTTGCCCTTGACTCCCATTTGCAACAATCCTCTCTCTTCTCCCCTCTCACGGTACTTCCTGGGCTTCTCTAAGACACCTGTTTAGGGTCCCCCTGTGCAAAGCTGTTTGAGAGGTGCCAGGCCTGGGGCTGCAGCACACAGTGGCTCAAGTGCCTCCAGCACCATGGAGTGCTGAGAGCCATGCGGCCCCTCCTTCTCTATCTTCATCTCTCTGTGTCTGTATGGGCCCCTACCTGCTCAGGCTGTGTGCTCAGAGCTGTCCTCTCACCAGTCCTCACGTCAACCCTGGGAGGCCGCATTATTTCTGGCACCGTATAGACTGGGAGAGACTTGGGTGGGCATACTGAGCAACATAGCCCACAGCCATGCCTAGGCCTCTTGCCTCGAGATGCAGTGATCTTCCCGAGACTACAGAAGACCCAGCTCCAAGAGCCCAGTCGCTGGCCACTTACAGTCTCCCGCCACATCACCACTCGGCCCGGCCCACGGGAAGGGACCTTCGTTCCAGGGGCAGGAAGGCCGCGGCAGGGGTTCACACCTCATGCTCCGGGTCTCTGCATAAGGACAGGAGAGCCAGCCGTTGGAGATAGGGGCTGCACGAGCAGGGGCCTGTGGGTCCTGTCTCCTGTCACATCACATCCTGAGGCTCTTGGTCACAAAACTGCAAGCTGCACTCATATTTTTCTAATACACATTGAGTTGAAGTAAGGAGTCTTTGCCTGGCTGCTGCCTGAAGTCACTCAATACTTTTCATCACAGCCTGTGTGGCTGTCACCCAGACAACCACCCACAGTAGGAACCTGCAACTCAGACTTGGGGCAGGCAGGAGCCAAGAGCCCAGGAGCTAGGGAGGGAGTGAAACGTTGGAAGAATTCCTGGGAGGACAATGAATGTGTTGGTTAAGCAGGAGCCAGGGCTCTGAGGGGAGGTGGGAGAAGGGGTGGGAAGTAAGTATGAGTGGCTTCGCCCAGTCCCTGATGGCTGAGGTTAAGTGGCCTACAAGGGGAAGGGAGGAGGCCACTGGAGATGCGAGGGCCTGCTGGCCACCCACCAGGCAGAGAAATGCGAGAGGCTGTGGAGGAGTGTGGTACCGAGTTTTGGCAAACAGTTAGGAGCTCCTTGTCTCCTTATTCATCTTCCTCTCCCTTTTCCGCCCCAAACTAATACGCTAGTTCATTTTTTTTTTTTTTTTTTTTTTTTTGTGGAAGCTAAGGATCAAACCCAGGGCCTTCGGGATGTTAGACAAGTGCTCTCCCACCAACCCACCTGCTCACGCCCACTATGTGTCTCTTAAAAACAAAAAAGGATGCATTTCTACAGATGAGTACACACGTGCATGCGTATATATGCGTATCTATGAATGCCAATGAATATGTACGGGTGGCTATGCATATGCGTGGGTGTGACACCAAGCTTGGGTACTGCCATGGATAGATCCATAGAGGGCATCTACTGTGTACCAGGCATTGTGCTCAGGGCTTCATTTTTTCCCAGCAACTTCAAGAGGTAGGCCTTATTTTCTCCATTCCACAGACAGAAAGATTGAGATACAGAGAACTGAAGCTCTCAGAGAAAGCATATAGGTAAGAAGCGACAGAGGCGGGACTAGAATGATATGTGTCAAACCTCCATGTCCAGATGGCCCGACAGCCAGGACAGAGAGGTCAGCTGCAGTGGGACTGGCAGGTACTGAGCATGAGCGACAGGGGGAGTGGCGGGGGGGACAGATGAGTTCGGACGTTAGCGGGCAGGGCCAGAGCTCCAGGTAGCAGAGAGTGGCGGGCCAAACGCCTTGCAGCAGGGGTGAGGGAGTCGGTGCACGGGGATGCCTGCTGCCCCTGAGTCCCCTGGGGCCCTGTGGAGCAGTCCAGAGGGGAAGGAGGGGTGCTCTGCTGGACCAGTAGGACAGGGTAGGATGTCAAGCAGGGAAGGACACTCCCACCCCTCTCTGGCTTCACCCTACTTCTGAAATGTTCCATGTGCTGTACTTTCAAAACATACACAAACCTGGGTGCTTCTGACAACCCTGCTGCACTCACTCAGATTGTAGTTCCAGCATTCTCGGCGCCTAGCCGACCCTTAGGAAACTACCCCACGGCTAAAATCCTCAGCTGCTTGAGACTCCAGTCTCATTCGAAGGAAAAACCATGTCCTCACTATGGCCAGCAAGGCCCCACAAGATCCATCCAGGTCACCACTACCGTTGCTCCTGTGGGACCTTCGCTTGCTGCTCCAGGGACACTGGCCTCTGCTGTCCTTCGCAGGTACCACACACACTGCTGTGGACCCCCCCCCGCCCCCCGCCTGGAATAGCCACGCCTTCTCTCATGTGTTGGGAAAGGGGCCCCGCCCCCACACCGCATCTCCTGTCCCCGCCCTGTTTCTTCCTTAGCACTTACCACCAAACATATTACATGTTTATTTCCTTTGCTTATCATTTATCTAAGCCACGAAACTTAAGCTTCCTGAAGGCAAAATTCTCATTAAAAAAAAAAAAAACTTAAAAATTGTGGTATTATATATGGAAACTTACCACTTGAAAACATTTTTCTTTGCAGTGTTGGGGATTGACCCTAGGGTAACAAGCATGTTCCTGGCTCTTGGGCCACTTTTAAGTGTACAGTTCTGTGGTCTTACGTTCCTTCACATTGTTGCTGATGAACCCGGCACCCTCCTCTAGAAGATTTTCCATCTTCTCAAGCTGAAACTCTGTGCCCATTATACATAAATTCCCTATTCCTTTTTTCCTTGAGTCCCTAGAAGCCACCATTCTGCCTTCTGTCCCCATGCACTGACTGCTCCCGGACCTCAGATACGTGGTACCATACAGTACTTGTCTGTCAGTGACAGCCTACTTCCCTGAGTGAGCATGATGCCTTTATGGCTTACCCACACTGTAGAATGTATCAGAAGAGTCCTCCCTTTTAAGACTAAACAATACTCCCCAGTACGAAGAGACCACCTTTGGCTCTGTTAATCCATGGACTCTTGGACTGTTTTCGCCTTTTGGCTCCGCTATGAACCTGAGTGTCCAAGTATCTGAATTCCTGACACCATTTTTTTTTTTTTTTTTGGTCACACTTGGGGCCAAAATAATTGGGCAATACAATAGTTTTATGTTTACACTTTTGAAGGGCCACCAGACTGTTTTCCACAGCAGCTGCCCCGTTTGACATTCTCACCAGCTGGGCCCAGGCGTCCCATTGCTCTATGTCCTCCAACACTTGCTATATTTTTTCCTTGGATAACAGCCATCTCAAAGGGTGTGAGGAGGTATCTCACTGGAGTTTTGCCTGATATTTCCTCAGTGATTAGTAATGAGCATATCTTCATGTGCTTACTGGCCACTAGTATACCTTGCTTAGAGAATATCTCAAAACTTTTGCCTATGTACTGTGTCATGTGCTAAATGTTTGGGACCAAAACCAGTATGTTCAGGTCTCTGCAATGAAGGAGAATCAGCCTGGGACAAATAAAGAGCGGTGAGTTTGGTTGTGCAATCCCTTACCAAGTAGACAGTTTTCAAGGATTACCATTTAACTTTGTTGATAGTGTCCCTTATAGACTAACATTTTAATTTTTTTTTTTTTCATTTCTGCTGTGCTACTGGGAACTGAACCTAGGGCTCCATGCATGCTACGTAAATGCTCTGCTGCTGACCTACAATCTCAGCCCTTTTTATTTACTTACTTTAAAAAATTTGAGACAGAGTTTCATTAAGTTTCCCAGGCTGGCCTTAAACTTGTGATCCTTCTGCCTCAGCCTCTGAAGTGAGAGAGATTATAAGTGTGAAATACTGTGCTGAATTCAATAGGGATTATTTTTTTGGAGGGGACTTATGCTTTCATATTATCTTTAAGAATCTTTGAGAAATTTACTGCCAGATCCAGTGTTACTCAATTTGCTCCCTATGTTTTCTTCTAAGAGTTTTATAGTTTAGCTCTTAGCTTTAGATTTTCGAGCCAATTTTTGTATGTGGCAGAATATAAGGGTTTTTTCTTTGTTGTTATTTTTCTTTTAGTATGTGGACATTCTGTTTTCCCAACATCATTTGTTGGAAAGGCTTACTTCCCCTCCCCCCACCCCAGTAAGGTCTTGGCACCCTTGCTGAAAATCACTTGACCAGAGATGTGAGGATTTATTTCTGGGCTTTCGGTACCATTTCATTGATTTTTTTTACGCCTTTCTTTATGCCAGGACCACAGTGTTTTTATTACTGTATTTTTGTGGTAAGTTTTTAAATTAGAAAGTGTGAGACCTGCAAATTTGCTCTTCTTTTGCAAGATTGCTTTCTGGCTATTTGGGGTCCCTTGCCTCTCATCTGTCTATGTGCTATTACACATTTGACACCTGCAATAGTTGTTACCCAGTCAATATCTGATGGATGAAAAATAACCCATCTGTCTCATGTGCTAAATGTTTGGAACCAAAACCAAGAGGTTCATGTCTCTACAATGAAGGAGAATCAGCCTGGGACAAATAAAGAGCGGTGAGTTTGGCTGTGCAAGGTTGGAGTAGGCACAGAAATTGGGCAGGTAGGCACTTGGTTGAATTGCTTCCCAGGGCCTCCACACAGAGGTGCAGGGTACTGGAAGGGCAGGTAGCAGAAGCCGTCAGAGTCCTTGGGTAGGGTTCAGTCAGGGAGAGACTCTACAATGTGTCTGAAGCTTTCCGCGTGCCTGGGGCCCAGGGACAGCTAAGCGCCTGGCCCTATTATAGAGGTGCACTGGGCACCCAGGTCAGCTGACCCAGGAATTTGGAGGAGGCAGAGTGTGAAGAGCAAAAATTAAATTCTTCTTTAAATTGGACCCCAGAATTTGGCTGATGCGCTGAGAGACAACCCAGAATAAGACCTTGGGGAGACAAAGTACGAGTTAGCGCCAGCAAGGGTTTGCCACTCTCCATGTGAGAACAGGGCTCTAGCCTTCTGAACAAGCATTACTGTGGCTTCACAGTAACCGAGAAGCCTGTTATCCACTCCAGTCTAGTTAAGAAGTGAGCTAGACTGCGGTGTGGACCTTGTCCTGAAAATGTAAGTGGCAGCTTTGGCACTAAATGCAGGCAGTCTGGCTGTGGAGGCCATAAGACATGTTTTCTGAACCTGTTTCCTCCTAAGCAAAAGGGGGAAGTGAGGTTTCTAAGGAGAGAACGGGGTCCTACACCTCCAGCTTGTGGTTCCTCAAGAGGAGAGAAATAGTGGCCGTAGGCCTGGCAATGGGGAAGGTGTTGTGCGCTTATCTGGCTCTACCCTGGGTGCTAGTCTTGTTTGCAGAGCTGTGTTCTCACACAGCTAGTCACCGTGTCAGGGCAGGGCCTTCCTGCAGAGGCCTGGAGCTTCACCCCCATACGCGAGCCTCACTGTGGTGCTGTGGGTAAGCAGGGCGGCTCGGCCAGGCTCCTGTGCTGGTCTGACCCACTGCCAAGGAACTTGGGGAGGATTGCTTGCTCTTTTCAGTGCGTTGTTCATGATGGAGGGGCCCCTCCGAGAGGGGTTTGTGTGAGTTCAAGGTCTGCCCTGGGTGAAGCTCAGATAATAGTCCACTCTATTCACAAGAGGTCTCACAGCCCAGGCTGGGGACCCATGCTCCGGAGCCCATCAGGGAAGACTGCATGGATGTCGCCATAGAAACGGGAAGGAAGAGCCTGGACCAGTGTGCGTGTGGGCGGCCATCCGTGCATCCTTGCTCTGCTCTTTCCTGCAACAAGCAGGCTCCATGGTGACACCACACAGGCTAGGAGAGATGCCACAACTGCCCAAGATCACGGCACGACTGCCTCCTTCCAGCCCCTGGGCCACTTCTCAGCCTCTGGCTGGCTCCTCTGCTCCAGTACTGACGACAGAGGAGGACCCAAACATCCGGGTGTCTCTAGGGGGCTGCCTTCCTCTGGGACAAATCAAAGTCCACAGCATGCCACCCATGAGTGAGTTATATGCTTCAGAAAATCACAGTTCTTACACTGTGGTCTGGAGCTTGCCAGCTAAGTAGTCCCAGCAGAGGTGGGGACTTGTGGGAACTTGGAGTAGTCCAACTGTGAGATCTGTGGACAGTCTAAATATCTGACAGAATCCATCTTCTCCTCATTCCCAGAGGATGGCTGGCCTCCATACCTTCAAGGCAGCCTGTTCCCATGCTGTTGCTCTCTGGGAGCCAGTGATCCTGTCCTAGATTTTGGGCTGACATCAACACTATAGACATGCTTCCCTAGCCCTTCAGACCCCACCCTAGCTGCCTCCTTTCCTCCCTGCTCCCCTGGAGAGGTGTGTTATTGCCCTTGGCTTCAAGCTCTGGAAACCCTGCCCAGTGACTTGGCTGGCTGCCTGCTGGCCCCAGCCTGCCAGCTATGGTGGCCAGTGGGTCAAAAGGCCTTGCTTACAGCTTGGTTTCTTTCTGGCCGCCCAAAGGTCCTTTTGGCTCTTAGGTCTGTCCCTGTTATTGCAGTCCTTCCTAGACACTTGCTGGCCAAGCACACCTGCCCTCAGCCCACAGCCAGCCCTGCTCTGCACTGACAGCTGCTGTGTCCTGACATACCTTCCGTAGCCGTCCAGGCTGTGGCGCCTACGGTCTTTGGACTACATGCCACTCGCAGTGGTAGATGACACTGATTCACAGAATAGATGTGAAGTTCTGTTTGGAGCACAGACCCCACTTCCTCCTTTCGCCTGACGCCTTTAAGTCCCTCCCTTTGCCTTCGCTGACTCAACTTATTCAGAAATCTGCCTGGAGGCTCTAACAGCCTCTATCCCTTTTAGACTCTCTTTAAAGTTTTTGCTTCCTGGTCTTCTTTCTTCTGAGCTATGCTATGATCTGTCTTTTTCAATTCCTATTTCACTAACATGGTTGAGAGTGTGACTAGATCCTTTTCGAGAGCAAGTCACCCACTTGATGCCCTTTCACTCCTGAGTTATTTAGTGTGCATTTCCCAAAGCCAAGACTATACCAGGTCCCTCACAAGGCACTCTCCAATTGGCTAAGACCCTAGCTCCCCTCATGGGGTTCCTCCCTGTGGGGGCCCCCTATTCAACCTCTTAGCCAAAGGCACCCTCTGGGCCAGTCATCCCTTGTTTCCTTCTTCCTATAGGACATCCTGAGCGGGGACTGAGAGGCCAACTTTTCCCACTGACATACAATGTTCATGGTTCCATGGGCCGCAGTGTTTTTCATTGGCAAATGGGAAATTTGGATCAGACAATTTTTAGGGACAATTTCATAGTAATAGCAACAGAAGAATTTTCCCGAGCAGTTACTATGAAGTACTTTCAGGTAGCAGCTAGATAAATGTTCTCACAGACCTGTACTTAACTGTTATCTCTGTTTTACACATGGGAAAATTAAGGCATGAAGCAGCTGCATAACTTAGTCATTATCCACTGGCCACTCTGAGAGACACAGGATGTCCACATAGGCGGTCTGCTTCTAGGTTTACACTCTACTGCATTCTAGAGAAGGATGCAGACCCCAGGGATTCATTCTGCACTGGAAAGAGGCAATAATATAAATAAATATAGATAACACAGGGCAGAATAAAAATTCCACTTACTGCAATCCAGGCACTGCGCCAGACACACACACACACACACACACACACACACACACACACACACACACACGTCATTCATTTAATTCTCAACAACTTTGAGAAGCTGACGCTGTCATTATTCTCATTTTTCATATGAAAACATGTAAGAGTATTCCAGCAAGAGGTAAGAGGATGTTCTAAGTGGTGGAAGGTCAGAATTTGAACCCAGGGCTGGCAGATGTTCCTTTGCCTCTTGTCCCATCTACTGGGCACATTCAGACAAGCCAGCACCTAACTCTGCTTCAGAAGACACTCTTTCCTACAAATGCCCATCTTAGGCCAGGCACATGGCCTAGGAGCTTGGGTCTGGTTCTCTGACCTTCAGAGAAGGCTAGCTTCTCCTCAGGAAGGAACAAGGGCTGGAAGAGACAGTGTGGGCCCTGGCCATGCCTCTCCTGACAGCAGCACACTTTGAAGCCACACCTTAGAAGATCTAGGGATGAACAGCGAATTTCCCAGAGCCGAGGCAGTTCATCAGCAGATAGGAACTTGAAGATCCCACACATTACGTTACGGTCACCAAAGATGGTCCATGCCAACTGCATGGCGACTGCTCACTGTATAGATACAAAACTGAGGCTCAAGAGAATCAATGCCCAGGACCCCAGAGTTAGTGATAGCAGGGTCAGGACTCAAATCCCAGTCTTTGGACTCCAAAGCCCGAACCCCTTCCCCGTGCCCTCTGGTTACAAACAAGAAAATTGAGACTGAAGGAGGCAGCACGCTGCAAAGTCTCCAGCCCTGGGGTCCACAGCACACCGTCTCCTTTCCTGTAGGAGACTCCATTTCAAACAAGCTTGAAAGCTGGAAAGAACATTATTATCAGCTAAGAAAATTCAGGGGGACTCATGCTCCAGGCTGGTACCAGATGTTGGTCATGTCCAACATCCATATGTCACTTTGCTTTTTGTTTTTGTTTTTGTTTTTTTATTGCTCATGGATCAACACAGTTAAAGAACTGGAAACTTTGCTTTCTCTTCTGACTTGCTGTCCATATAGGGCCACTCAGCGATATTATGGCTTACGGCTTTCCACGGCTCTATACTGCCTGGGCAGAAACACCACCTTCACTTGGAGATAATCATTCCTGCTGGTGGATGTAAGGAGAGAAGGTGACAAGCAGAGGAAGGGAAGCACGGAAGAGGAAGCCGGAAGGAAGCACCATTGTTGCTGAGCACTTTCTTTCTGTACGTCGATAGGCAGGGCTGAAGTGACTTTGGTTCTACCAAAGCCCAAAGGCTTTCTAGACTTCCTGGACCACTGGCATTTCCCCGCAGCTCTGCTTTCCTCCTAACTCCAAGTCTGGCTTAACTGTGGGGCAGGCTGAAAGTGCATCTACCTTCAAGAGGTCTTTGGAACAAAGCCCCACGACTAAAAGATTTTGAAGACCGACCCACCAGGAGTCTGTCACTAAAGATGGTGGAAGAAACTCCACCATATACATTCAGTCAGCTCACAAGGAAGAGAAACATGAGACAGCAGACTGATGACAGAAACTGAGGAGCTGCAAAGAGATGAATGAATGAGAAAGACTTGACGAGACTAAGAAAAGAAACTAAATCAGCGGTAGAAAAGATGAGAACCAGCCCAACTTACGTGACAGGGTCCCTCACCAACCTGGAGGTGCAAAGGAGGGGAACCAAGATAAAGAGTCTGGATGGCAAGTTCTGTCAGGATTAGCCAGACCCCACCTCCTTCTCACATCTGGCAGCCCAGGAGACTGTCCTTTCTGGTCTGAGAAAGCCTAGAGGTCTGTTCTCTGCAAAGTATGGAAGCCTCTGTGTGTGTGTGTGTGTGAGTGTGTGTGTGTGTATTCACATACATGTGCACGTGCAGAAGCACTCACATTGAGGGCAGAACAGGACACCATAAAAACACAAGGTGAGGATGTGAAGGCAAACTGACAAGAACAGATGCCCAGCCTTCCTCTGTCTTGTTCTGCCTTGTGGTTCCCTGGAATGGAACCCTTTGCTCCTTCCGTGGAGGCTGGAGTCTTCAAGTTGAGATTGCCCAAGAAGAAAGACCTAAAATCCAGCCACTGAAGATTCCTGCATGAAACAAGTCATGTGAGCAGTGATGGAGAAGCCCACCATCTCCACACCTCACTCAGCTTCCAACCATGTGAGCCCTGGATCTCATACAGGAGAAGATGCAGAGGCTTCCATATATCTCAGAAAAGACACTGAGCAGAGAAGACCTCAGAACCAAGGGGACTTGAGAGAAACAGATATCATATGGAAGAGAAAACGAAAAACAACAAGGCAGAACAAATCCCATTACTGACCTCAGAGAGATAGAAGATACTGATTTATATTATATTATTTATAAGAACAGAACATTATTAGAAAATTTTCAGGAAAAAGGAGGTCTTGAGAACAAGAACAACAAAAAATGAGGACAGAAATGAAAAATGTTGAGAACAAAAGGGGAAGACTTAAAAGAGTTGTTGGAAGGCAAATGGAAGGGCAGTACTCAGAGAGGATGACAGAGAGAGAGAGAGAGAGAGAGAGAGAGAGAGAGAGAGAGAGAGAGAAAAGGAAAGGAAAAAGAAGAAGAAGGGAGGAGAAGGGAAGAGAGGGCTGGGGAGGAAAGGAAAGACAAGGGAGGAGTAGAAATACCAAAAAAACAATTTAAGAAAACTTAGAGTGGAAGTTTCTGGCCACCAGAGTGTGTGATACAAATCGACCCGAGACCTATCACAGTGGAGCTACTCATTATCGGGACAAAGAGGAGATCCTAACGTTGTCACAGAAAGCAAAACAGGCATCGGCCTGTGCCTGTGACTCTTCCCAAGGAGCGAGAGGGCTATGATTTAAGGGGAAAAAAAAAACCTTCCAGCCCAGAGGTCCATGGTCCAGTCAACTGCACAACAGCATAAACACATTTCCAACCTTTTCAGACCTGCAAAGTGTCAAAAAACCTGACTTCTCACGACCTTCTCTGAAGAAGGCCACACTGAAGGATTGGTCTCTGTGAAAATGAGTGGGTAAGCCAAAGGAAGGAAAGGTAGAGGGTTCTGGTGGGAGCGTATCCAACCCAGGAGGCTGGGACGATGCCTAGGCTGCTGTGAAGGAAATCCCTGTGAAGCACTGCGTCACCCAGTGAAATCAGAGAGGCCCAAGGCTGCCTGGCAGCAGCAAGGGATCTGCTCGTACCCCATGCAGCTGACTGTCTTGAATGTCATGAGGGGAAATTTTGGTGAGGTGAGAATTTGGGGATTGAGTTAGTGAGAAGTCTGTAAAGAACTAAGTGAAATTAAACATATTCACACAAACACACTTGTCCCACAAAATTATTATCCACAGTAAAACAAAGAGAAGCTGCACAGGTGAGAAAAGATAAGCACAGTTCACTGTATGACTTAGCTCTGAATCATGCACGACCCACCTCTAATGAAGGCATGGGGGCAGGGAGAGGGGGAAGAGGACAGGGGAGGGACCTGGAAACAGTGCACAAGGCCCGAGGGAGCAAAGCTGAGTAGTGGCAACCCTAGTACTTCGAGGTAGGGAACTGACCAAAGTAATCTGTTGAGAGATGGGAGTGATCAGTTCTCAAAGTGGGGGAAATCATGTGAGTCAACGAGGAGGTCTGAAAGGAACTATTTTTGGAATAAAATCTATGGAAATATTTGCCTTTAAGCTGGGTACAGGTGTGACTTAGATTAAAAAAAACAGAGACAGACAGAGGCAGACAGAAAGAGACAGAAAAGAAGAAAGAGGAGGGAGAGAGGGAGGAAGGAGAAACAGAGAGAGAGAGAGAGAGAGAGAGAGAGAGAGAGAGAGAGAGAGAGAGAGAGAGACAGAGACAGAGACAGAGACAGAGACAGAAAGAGACAGAGAGAGAGACAGAGAGAGAGACAGAGAACGCATACCATTTTTTACCATTTTTTCTATGAGGCTGTTTCTCCTGCTAGGGAGAAGCCACAGATTTCTCTTCAGGCTCAGCCTGATTCACCAGGACAGGAGCAGAGGCCAGAACTCAGACAGATGCTATCCAAGCCTGCAGGATGCACTGGCCTTGCTACAGCTGCAGGTGTGGTGGACGCTACCATGTACTGCCGTGAGACCCCCCTGGCTTAGTGTCTGTGCTGAGAAATAGACTGTCTTTGCAATCTTAATAGGCAGCAGTGAGGGCCTGCCTGTCAGGCCCCAGAGCCCCGGAGCGCTTTGGTCTCAGCGTACTCCAGCACTGTAATCAGCAATGAATATGTCTTTTTTTTTTCTTTTTCACTTCATGTTTCACGTTTCTCTTTTTCTTTTTTCTAATCCATCTAGGACTTGGAGTTCACAGGGAGACATCAGCCTTCTCTGATGCCTGGAGTAAGTGTTGCTGGGAAGGTCATGAATCCACAGTCAACCTCACTAGACTAATGTCCTGATATTTTTATTCTGAAGATCATTTTTACAAAGGAAAAAAAAATTCCAAGACTCTAAGTGGTTTCCTGGGAACAGAAATTTCCTTCTTGTTTTCAAAATAGTCAATCATACATCTGTTACTGCCCTCGAGCCCGCAGTTGGCCTGAGAGCAAGAAGCCCGTGTAGGGGCTGAGAGGACCCTTGGCTTCCTGCCCTAGACCACCAAATCTGCTGGCATCACAAGTGACATCTTCCTTTATGCCTGTCACAGTGGGAGAGGCGTCCCCTTCTCCCCAAAGCTTTGGACCAGTCCTTTGCACCTGCCCTTTCCTCCCTGGCATCAGTGTCTGTCCCTCGCCATCAGTCAGCCCCAGGCATGCATACACGCTGAAGGATCTTTCAGTTCGACCCCCTGACTGCGCAGCCTCACAGTCCCTCCAGGTCCACTTCCCCTATTTCTGTTGCTCCTTCCCTTCGCCAGTCTGGGTTTACATATACCATCTCCTCTCCATGCTTCAGTCTGTGCCACAGCAAGTCTGTCACCATGGAAACAGTTCCCATCAAGGTCACCAGTGACCCTCCTGGGGCCCTCTCCAGCAGACATTTGTCTCTCCCCACTGTCCTGGCCCTCTAGGCAGCACGCAGCTCAGCCCAGCACCCCCTCCTCGCTCACACTGCTCTTGGCTTCTAGGAGAGGTGCTTTGCTGGTTTCCTCCTGCACCTCCTGCTCTCCCGTCTCACGTGTTTTGCACCCGTGTTCCTACCTGCTCTCTCCATGCCAGTGCACTGGATGACCTTTTCTGTCTCCTCTCATTCCCTAGGTAACTGCCTCAAGTCGCAGATCCCTAAATTTTATGTATATGCCAACAACTCCCATGTGTAGGTTTCAGCCCACGCTTGTCCTCCGAGTGCCAGACTCACATACCAATTCCAAGTGAGATCCTGAACACGCCACGTGGATCTACAACTGGCACTTCACAATTAACATTTCCTCCACATTCTGGGCCCTCAGCTGGTTCTCGTACTCCTCTCTCACCCCTCCCCATCTGGCCAGAGGTCACTCAATCCAGAAATGAGGTAGCAGTCCTCGATTCCAGCCTCCTACACTTGTCAGGAGTCGTACGTCTCCCATTCCCATCATCGCTGCCATGCCCTCATCAGCGGAAGCTGGAATATCTAATAACATCTAATGATAATTATCTAATACTAGTAGTCATGCCCAGATGCTCAATATCCTGCCTGTCTATTGCTCTGATAACCATATCTCCTTCCCAAAGCTTGGTCATAGTCTGCTTAGCAGAAAGAGCCCTTCTGAGCAATTCTGAAGAGGCAGGGATGCTGGGTGTGAGCCAGCGCTTTCCTAAAGGTATTCCCTGAAGGCTGCATGGGAAATGCAGGCTGGCGACAGGCAACACATGGGGGAACCATGGTTTGGCAAGCCAGGACAATACATAAGATCAATGCACAGTGTGTGCAAAGCATTTCCCTAGGACCTATGTCAAAGAGGGGCTTGGATGAGAAGGAAGTAGTTTGAGGAACTGTTGGCGGGGGGTGGGGGCGGGATCCGAGAGATCCATTCGAGGAGGGGCCTTTGGAGGTGCGATGGGTTGGCAGAGGGTGAGGCCTGGCAAGCAACAGAAGGACAATAGGAGCAGGTCAGACACGGGGCCAGGGACATCAGGCGGCAGTGAAACTGGATTCCTCAGGTAAAGCAACCACAGGAGTCTGTGAGATTTTCATGTAAGACAGGTAGACCCAGGTAAAATTATTCAATGGCACACATCTCAGAGTTCTGGGGAGTGGCAGGCCAGAGCTGTGGCACAGGGAGGGAAGAGACCATGCTGGTGAACTGGACACTCCATGTAGGTACCAGAATTCAGGGACAAATGAAAGAGTGGAGAGAGGTGTCCAAGATGACGTGAAGGCTTTGAGTATGAGGAGTGAGGGGTATCATTTAGGGTCTGGAGAAGAGGTACTGTTGGTGGGGAGTGGAGAGTTTGGTTGGCATGTGCCAAATTTGGGGTGCAGTGTCTCTTCCAGGCAAAGATGGCAGAGGTATGCAATGTGGAAGTCTTTAGTTTAGGAGTGAGTTCCTCAGCATGGTCATGAGGTTCAAAGATAAGAAGATGAATTGTGTCGGGAAGGGAGAACAACTCCAGACCAGAAGCGAGTCCCTGGGCAGGCACACTGCTGCCATCACACTGAGACCACTGACTCTCCTGCCTCCCCTCACCAGCTAGCAGAACCTCACACTTCCAGGTCTGGCCCACATCCCCTGGGAGTCCTCTCTGTCTACTCCAGCCCCGGTATTTCTCTCTGCAATGTGCTCTTCCACCCCAAATGTCCCCACCTCAGCACTAGGCCTTGTGTTATGGCTCTGGTGGAGTCCCCAAGCATTTTGATGGCAGTATGACAGATTTTTTTTTTTTTTTTTTAGGTTATGGGCCCAGAGCACCCATAAAGCACTTATTAAATAACTCCTCTGTAATGGATTGGCTAATTGATCCATTGCTGGACTAAAGGCCAAGAAAGGAGAAAGGCAGGACCAGTGGCGGAAGGACCCGAGGATGTTGGACGCACATAGCAGCTATTCTTCCATGTCTGTTTTAGTGACTCATGGTTGTAAACCAGGCCTGTACGCATCAACATGGGCACATCTGGATAGCACTGCTGAGAAAAACGAGCACGTCTCAAACGCATGCTCAACAGACTGGGTTGTCATTAGCACTACGTACCAAATGGGTCAGGTTCTCTGAGCAAAGGCAAGATTGTACCTCCTCCCTCCCCAGGACTTAGGTGAGGCCATGTGATTTGGTCTGGCCATAGACTGAAGCAGAAGCCCCTGAGTAGAAATTTTAGGAGCCAACGCATAATACCTCATTCTCCCCTTCCTCCTCTTCTGACTCGTGTTGCCCTGGATCCCTCAGTGGACACAGTGAACAGGCCCCACAGCAGACCTTCTCCAACACGGGTGGGAGAAAAAGACAAACAAATACATCTTCATTATGTTAAAAAAAAGAAAGAGAGAAAGAAAAGAGAACCAATTCTAAGATAAAAGTCCAGTATGACTGTAGATGGGTGGGCTTGAAAAATCTAGTCAGTGTTTTGGGTAAGGGGAATACCCCTTGATGACTTGGGTGGGACAAGTGGTCGCATGGTTGGCTGAACAGATGGTCAGCACTTTTGGACCCAAGAAATGCCAGTGGAAACTAAGTATGTGACAACTCAAAATGCCCTCTCTTTCTCCTGGGGTAATTGCCTCCTCACAAACACCCAGAATGTCATGGGAGGCCAGTTTTTTTTTTTGTCCACTAGGCAACACTCTTTAGTCCCTCAGAGCCCCAGGGATAGCCCCTGTAGCAAGAGGGAAGAGGACACATTGCTGTGATCCCATCCATCCACCCAGGGATTCCATCTTCATGTCCTTCAAGGGACCCAGTGACATGAGAACACAGAGACACACGAGGGCGCTCTAACCAAACAGCAGGAGCAGAAAACAGCTGGTCCCAAGTGGAGAGAGGGTGAAGTATGCTGAGATACCTTTGGCCCGATGCTGCCCCACCCAAGAGCTACTTCTGGTATTTTGAGCAACATGTCTCAGAAGTTTGTCATCCCTGAGCCCATTTTCAGTCATCACTCCCACCCTCCCGAGAACCCATGTGCTCAGGGCCACCAGAAGATGACACTGGTGGGCTTGGGAAACGTGGCTGTCTCTTGCTCTCCTCTCTTCCAACCTTGCAGAAGGTTCTGGTGCTTCCCACCTTGACCCTGTAAGTCACTTGCAGGTACTAGAGAACCAGAGTACCAAAGCCCCCAGTGACAGCCCGTGCTGAACAAGGTTCATGAGGATTATCCTTAGGCCTCCATACCATTATGCCCCAAGACTGTGTAGGCTGGGAGCCACCCTGATCACACCAGGACACAGACACAAGACCCTGAGACAGACACCACAGCACCTGCTCACAGACACCCATGTCCCATGTAGTGAACACAGAACACAGCCAGCACAGAAAACTTCCACAAAGCACATCTGAAGCAAGGAGCCCATGGAGGTCCCCAACGTGGTGAGTCCCAAGATATGTAGGCCATTAGATTTTCAAACACGAGCACCAAAGGCAAATAACCAAGAACAATGCTCAAATACTTGGCAAGTGTGAGCCATGGGCCTGATCAGTCAGCACGGGAATGGTATATACAGCTGGCGTGTGCAACGCATTCTCAGCCCTGCCGACAGCCTCTCAGGCACAGCCCGAGCACCCTGGACAGCGCATGGGGGGATGATTTTGGAGTACACTCCATGGCATCAAGGGAAATGGTAGTGATGGTAGTATAGATAGGAGACGGGAGGCTCACCATCACCCCAAGGGAGGGGTGAGGACCCTAGCCACGAGCTTAGGAAGCACAGTACTGGAGGAAGACCAGATCCCTCCAGGTCCTCAGGAGACATCAAGTATTACATATTCCCACCAAGGAGATCCTGGAATTCTCAGACATAAGTGACCTGTGAGTCCCACCAAGGGTGGTACACAGAGGGACCACAGGGCTCCCATGGGCATAGCCCTGCAGTGAGATACCTGCGGCCTCTGTCCAGAGAAGCTCTTATCCACAGGAAGTGGACTGGAATCCAAGGTGAGTCTTACCCTCCTTCGAAGATTTTGATCCTCACTGGCTCGCCTCTCTTGGAGGAGGCTGAAGCATCCTCCTCCGGCTTTCCTCGCTTCTCTCCTTCCTTCTCCGTTCTAGCTACCTCTTTCTGGCCTTCCGGGGAAACCAGCGATGGGAGATGCACCTGCCCCACAGCAGAGATGACAAAATCATTGCTGGTTAAATCTGCACCTCAGCCTGGAGGGGCCTAATGACAACACCTGTGCGTCCCTGTACATGTGTATCAGTCAGTTTCTCAGGCCTCCAGATGCCTTGTCAGAGAAGCACTATGAGCGCCACAGAACAGAATCAAGGCACAGAGCCCAAAGAAGTGATGTCTCTCTCATGCTGGAACTATGGTCTGCCCCTTCAGGGTCACCGCCCCTCCAGAGCTGGGTTTATTCTCTGGCTTCTGCACTAGCCTGGGAGCTCCTGGAGAAAAGTCCTCCTCTTGCTCACCCCGGCACCCAGATCAGGGCTTACAGCAGGGAAGATGTTTAAAGAATGTTGAAAAAATAATTAGACCCTCTTTTGTGTCTTTTGGAGATTAACTGGTCCAGTTCTCATTGACAGATTAGAAAGTCAAGGTCACCCGGCGAGGTAAGGGCAGAGCTGAGAGCAAAGCACAGGTCTCTTGCGTCAAGCACCTGGCCTTTCCTAGCTAGTGCAAAAGGCTAGAAACTAAAGAACCCTGACCAGCAGGACCCCCAGAATCAGGCCAGAGAGGCTGAGGAGGCTCCAGGCTGTTGATCTAAAGGACCATTCTCTTTGTAACGCTGTGATCCTCAAAGAGACCTGGCTCCAAGGGGAGGGCGGGAATTGACCTTATGCTTCCTGGCATTTTCCACTACTCCAAGAGCATGTTCTCTAAATCCTCCAGGGGTAGGAGTGGGTATGCATATTTCATGTGGGGACCACGGACACTATTTTAGGGGATGGGGCCAGTGGGACTGAGAAAAAAGGCCCCTGGCTGGAAACCAGAGTATCTGAGCTCCAGCACTGGTCACGCCATTGCATGCTGAGTTACGCCTGGCTGTAATTCTTCATTCCTCTGGGTCTTGGATCATGTGTATTGCACGATGGATCACTTCTGGGGTTCAGACTACCTTAAAGATTCTTTCTAGGGCCAACTTCTGTGACCCAGAGTCCTCTATATAATCTTTCCAGAATAGGAGACTGCTGCATTGACAGAAGACAGTGATGCTGCAAAAATAGGTTCCTGGAGCATGCTGTTTTCACACCCAACTCTGTCTTTGACCTAGACAGTCCATGGAATGACCAAGGGGTCTGTCACAACCTGTTGTGACATCTGGATGAAGCTGGAGGAGGCTGGCTTGGGTGGCAACATATTCCTCTATTAGAAAACACAGTGTTGAAATAGAGCAGAGGACCTGGAATCCATTTTAGCTTTTAATGACAACAGCATTAATAAATATACCCCAAATACTTACTAGGTGTTAATAGGCCAAGCACTGTTCTATGTACATTTTGAAGGTTTTTAGTTCAATCTCTCTGTAGTCCTCTAAAGTATTATTATTATTATTATCCAAATTTAGTATGTGCAGAAAGCAAGGCAGAGAAATGAAGTAAGTGACCACGTCATACAGCTAGTATGTGTCAATAGTGGGATTAAAATCTACCAGTCTGGCACCTTATTGCTAACCTCTTTGTGACAGCACTGTGGTTGTCAAAATGATCCCCAGGGGAAAGAGGAAGGAGAAACCTAAGAAAAGGAATGTGGCTGCAAAGTGGGTTCTTATGCATGTTTGGGTTTCCCCAGGGCTTATACACAGAAATATATATATATATATATATATATATATATATATATATATATATGACCAAATTTAAGCATGATAGGTCAGTCCAGACATACATAAAGATGGTTGAGAAAACCTTCAAAATACTATGGTAAAATAAGGGACATCTTTTGAAGTATTAACAGAGAATGGAAGCCACAGATGGCAACTTCCAGCTTAGTAGAATAAAGAAGTTTCTTACATTAGGATCCAAAGATGGACTGGTTGTACAGGAAGTAGTGAGCTACCCACCACTGGAGATATGCAAACAGAGGCCAGGAGAAACCTGTCACTGTACAAAGGCCTTAACTTGCAGGTCATGTGGTTACATTAATGTACTAGATTGGTGCACTTTTGGAAGGAGAAATATCTTTGAACCAAATAGATTATTTCAAAAAAAAAGTTTGCAGGCTTTAGTTCATTTTAGCAGCATTATTAATGAATGTTTTAAAAACTAATTAAACCAAATTAGCACTTCCTTTTTTCCCCTTAAACAATTTGTATAATTTCATTAGGACATAGAGGAAGCCTAGATCATGTGAAAGGTCTCAAGAATGAGACCTATTTTTTGATCCAGTCCCTGTGCTTTGGTCTCTTTATCTATAAAAATGGGGATGTTGCACCTCAACTTGCAAGGTGGCTGTGATGAGAGAAAAGTTTAGCATTGTACCTGGCACACATTATGTGCCTCAAAATTATAAATATGAACATGAATGCAACAGAATCTTGGCAGTCACCATAGCTAGGAAGAGACAATGAAGAGAAAATCGGTATGACGCTTATTGCATAAACAGAAATCTTATTAAGAGATTTCTGTAGGTTGACAAAGACATCTAAAGAATAAATTTGGAAAAGAGTTTGTGAAGGATATCTAGATAAGCTAAGAAAAAAATCCATATATAATGTTCACTCAGAGATGAAAACGAAAAGATGTATAGGAAATTACAGATCAGTCTTGCTCTCTGATTTAAATGTGAACTTATTTTAGGAGATTTATGCCTGATTTGATCAAAGCATCTGGCTGGAAGACACGCTAGTGAACACTTTTAAATGTACAATCAATTTTTTATGGGTTTCTTTCTCTAAGTAATTGGATAAGAAAAATAGGTCCTTTGAAGTCAGATTGATGTTGGTTCAAATTCTGGGTTTTCGGATTCTTCCGTGCAGGTTTTACGTCTCTCAGTCTTTGACTCTTAGTTACCTCGTCTGTGAAATGGATGGTGACGCTGCCTCACAATGGCGGCATGGACTAGATTTATGGCTCAGCAGAGTGAGGCTACTCAACAAATACGACTGATTGAGAGGTCAGCACAGCACATCATGGCATGCAGTTTCAGGCCAGCATTTTTGCAGTGTGGAAGTATCTTTTGTATAATGAAAGTTTAGAATCATCAAATTTCAAACTTACTGAATTTGCAGGGGACCAATTCATTTTATAATTCTTGACATAGCCAGGTAGAGTCAATAAACACATAAATGAGCAATAGAGCCTGGAACTATTATAGAGCACAAATGGGTCCAACTGTGGGTAATACTGTCCCTTCTAGGTAAAGAGGTATACTGGTAGTCAGTTCTATTTGCCCTCCTACTCACAGGAATGAAAGGATTATTTCAGGAGTTGTTTGTGTCAAATGCTAGAGTGTCTGAAAACAGGAAGATTTTAAGTGACATTAGAACATGGGAATAGCAGATAAGCAGAAAGAGACAAATAAAATAAGACAGAGCTTTATAATAAAGGATATATCTATATCTATCTATCTATCTATCTATCTATCTATCTATCTATCTATCTATAGTTCTAAAATTGCTATAGGCATTCCCATTAACCAAGTTTTCTAATTCAGTCTTTTGGAGAATCACTTTTTTTTCTTAATGAGATTGTAGCTTTGGTTTTATGATGGAAATTTTTGAGAAAGCAGTATCACTTTATAGCTAACTTTACTGAAATACACCTAGTCTAATGATAGGAGTGACTCACTGACAAAGAACCCCAATAAACATATTTTCTTGTAAGGTACTCATTGCAGCTGCCAAAAAGAAAAACTGGATCCCTCCCCCCAGTTCCCTGAGTCTAGTTCTGAAAATGGAACCTGAAGACAATGTGGCTTTAAAAGCTCAGCAAAGACTTTGAAACTCAATGGTGAGGAAACAAATAAGTCTGGACTTACCTCTGTCATGCGGGGCTTGCGAGAACTGGATGGCACAAGCCTTCCTGCCTCAGGTTGTGGAGCTGTAGCCATGGTGTATGTCTCTTTGCTCACCTTCTGCTTAGACCTCAGGAGGGACAAAGCAGCTTTAGTGGAAACCCCCGGAAGGTTGGGGTTGTACAAACTTATGCACCAACCAGCGTAAACAGAGGACCTCCTATCTGCATGCTGGATGTGATTTGGCTTAATGTAGTTTAAATAGCACCAACTGACATTAGTGGTCGTGTGGAGGCTGGGGAACTGCAGTACCTTCTTTGAGTCCGTACCTTCTTGTAACTTGGCTGATCTGGGGGATGTTTCTGACAGAGGCAGAGAGCTGGGAGGTGCTAAGGAAGGGAGGTCTAACTGTTCCTTGGAATCTTCTTTCTTCACATTCAGTGAGGACAACCCTCTTCGGTGAGATTTGCCAGACAGCTGAGCATACTCCTTCAAAGCTTCTGAGTCTGGTGCTGTCACATGGGACAATGTGGGGTGAGGGAGGGTAGAAATTTCTTTTGAGTCAGGTGGATCTGAGGGCAGGCTAGACAGTGCTTCCAGCTCTCTTCTGCCCTGGCCCTGGTTGCCTGGATGAGACTTCTCTGTCCTTTTCCCATCCTCGGTGCTGGTCAGCACCACACTGCATGGTTTTACCAGCTCAAGTTTTTCATCTGCCTTGGAGGCCTCCTCCTCCTTCACTCGTTTTTGCTGCTGAGTTTCCATGGTAAGTTCAAGGCTGCCTGCTGGTGAAAGGACACGTTTGCTTCCCCCCACTGTTGATGAACTTCCTTCTGGGCTCAAGACACCCTCTGATGACAAGGACATGCCTTTTCTTTCAGGTAATGCCACAGGCACTCTCAGGTATGGAGTCTGGAAACCTCTGCTTTGCTCTTCGCTTAAGCCAGATGGTCCAGGCCCAGCCTCATACACATCTGCCCCACATGCAGCTGACCCCTTGGATGGGGGCTCCTCACACTTGGGAATTGTACTAGCTGAGCTGCTTTGGGACTGGGTGACCAAAACTTGAGACAGGGTGGTGTACATAGCACTCCCAAAGGATGGCATATTGGTCTGAATACGAACAGGAACAACAAGAGACACCATGGTGTCTGGACAGGCAGGCAGGGCCAGTGGAGGGGCTGATGTGGGTGCTGAGGAATTGGCTGGGGGAGGCACAGGGGGCAGTCGCATGTCACTGTGCACTGTGCTGCTGGAGGGGCCAGGAGATTCTGTTTCCAGTGGAGCCAGGCTGGTTTTGATTGGGGGCAGATGGCTTTCCACATCACCAGGGAGTGGCAGAGCAAACTGGGATTGCAGAGGCAGGAAGAACCCTGAAGAGAGTGCTGAGGAGGCAGGATATGGCATAGGGAGAAAGGAAGGGGGCTGCCGGAAGGGGACATTGGCTGGATGAGGCAGAAGCTGGGGAAGATGGAGCTGGCTTGGGTGCAGAACAGTAGGTTGGAGAGGAAGTGGTGGGGCTTGGAACAAGGAAGGAGGGAGTGGGGGCATGGAGTATGGAGAAGAAAGGAGGCTGGACATGGCCTGTGTGGAGAAGAATTCTGAAGACTGTTCTGGCTCATGCTGTAAGAGATGCTGGAAAGAGAAGAGGGAGACAGGTGGGGGCAGGTAGGGTTTTTCCTGCAGGGGCAGCTGGGCAACAGGGTGGTGGAGCACCTGCAGAGCTTCTGTATAGTGTGGAGAAGACACCAGTGGGGGCCTTTCCTGTGCCTGGGTTTTGCCTCCTGGGTGTCCACTGTGCAAAGTGGCCGCTGAGGAGATTGGGGGCAACAAGCTTTTTGTGGTAGGTTTGCTGGATGAAGGCGGTTGTTCCTCGGTGTCCTGTCTTGCCTTGAGGGTAGCCTCTAGCTCAGATTCTGGAGGCCTGCTCAGAGAGGCCTGTCTCACCAAAAAGCATTTTCTTCTCTCTGGTGGAGCCACTGGGGTCGGTGGAGCCACTGGGGCTGGTGCAGATGGACCTGTCAAGGACAAGCTGCCATAGTCAAAGGATTTGCTGCGTGTCTCCGTCATGTGTGCAGAATGGGAAATGTTGGGGCTCTGCTCTGATGCTGACCTCCGCATCTCTCGGGTATGTGGATGGTGGCTGGGGACGGTCAGCATGTGGGTGCCCAGGGGTTTAGAGCGCAGCTCGGGTGAGGGCCCAGGGCCCTCAGCTTTCCCATGGTCTTCCCTGTCAAATGAGGCTGAGCGGCTAGACCCACTCAGAGAGATGCTGCTTTCCTGGCTAGGGCTGCGAGACAGAGGCACTGATGACTCGAAGCTGGACTCCCCTGAGGACTGGGCCATCTCGGCGAGGCGCAGTCTCTTCTTCTTGGGTGGCAGCTTCTCGGCTGGGAGCTGGGCCAGTGTCTGGCTGCGCTGGGGCCACTGGAACTCCTCTGTCTTCTCAGGTTCTTTTGGGGGTGGCTCAGGCTCTGTGTCAGGCCTGTCAGGCTCCTCAGTCACCAGGATCTCAGGAACCTGGATGTTGGGCTGACGGACCAACCTGGGCTGGAGGGAGTGAGTGGTGCGTCCATGTGTGGTGGGTGGCGGAGCTGAGAATTGGGCCAGAGACTTGTCTTCCCCTTCCAGGCCACTGAGCTGCTCGAGAGGGTCAGATTTCTCAAAGGAGCTGGTGTGCTGGATGACAGAAATTTCTTTGGATGTTGTTCTCCTCTCCTTCCCTGATTCTGGTCCAGACCCTGGCTTGGTAGTCCTTGGCTGGAAGCCCATGGGTCCCTCCAAGGAGGGAACCGATTTACTTGATTCTGCTGGTGACTTGGTGGACTCCAGGGGAAGGTTCCGAGCTGTGTCAGACGGCCCGGGGCTGCCAAGCTGACTTTTTGTGGACTCAAAGGCAGGCGGCTCCTCCTCATCTCCAAGGCTCTTCTCTTTCCTCCTCTTCCGTAGTGGAGTGAGCTCCAAGGTGGCCCCCAGTTTATAATGCATCATCTGAGACCATGGCTCATGTTCTGCCTGGCTTTTTTCGGCTTCAGGAGATGCATGGGTACCTGTAGAGAGGGGCTTTGTGATCTGAAGCTCTGAGCAGTAGTACTTTTTATGGGCTTCATAATTGTCCCTTTTCTTGTACCGAGCACCGCATATGGTACATTCATAGATCACCCCTTTTGTTTTCAACCCCTTCTTGGTCTTTTTGGTGAGTTCACTTTCCTTGGGTTCTGGTTCATCAGAGGGCTTGGAGGCTGCATCTTTGCTACTTGGTCCAGGCTCCTCAGAACTGTACTCACCTCCCAAAGGCAGTTCAATGGCCGGTTGACGCTTGAGCATTCGGGGGTGGGAGGTAAAAACCGGACTGCTGCGGCTGGGGGCCTCCGAGTCGGGGATGTGGTCATCAAAGGAGTAGCTACCGCGGAAGGTGTGGTGGGGGGTGCTGATGGTGCAGGTGGCTGAAGGCATGGAGTGGCTTCTCAGCAGAGGCACAGGGGGGGCGGTGCTGGGTGGGTGCTGGAGATTCAGCAGTGATTGTTCCGGCTTCATCTTCTCACTGTGGGATGACAAGGGCTCCCGGTAAAGGCTGGATTTGGGGGACTCCATGCTGCTGCGCCTCGTCAGCGAGCTCCTCCTTGGCTTCACGCTGTCTATCTCACTGGTGTCCACCACAGCTTCATTGATAGTGATGAGTTTTGTGATGTGCTCGATCACCTGTGTCCGGGGCACAGATAAAGGCACCAGGCTGGGCTTGTCCTCAGTGGAGAGGGGCAAGAGTGGCTGAGTGGAGGTGGCTGTCAGCATGGCAGTGCGCTGCCCGATCCGCCCACATTTGCCTAAGATGATCTCCGCGTAAGACTTGGCATTGGTGTTTGGGGGGCTGACCTGCTGCTCGGCACTCTCGGAGCGTGAGAAATACCCAGACTCAGTACTGCCTTTGCTACCTGGGCTCAGAAACGCCTGTTCATCGATCACCTTTTTGCGCTCACTGAGGCGGAGGGCCAGCTTCTGCTTAATTGTGTGGGTGTCTTCGGGCCTATGGCTCAAGGGATGCTCGGATGAGGGTTCTGCAAATGGAGCTGGGTCTTCAAGCGATGCCGCTGTGCTCAACTGGGGCAAGGAACAACGTTCATGGCTGGAACTGTGGCTCCCGGAGCTGTACAAACTGCTGGAGAGGAGGGGATGCTTTGGCCTAGGGGAGAGCTCTGTGGAGGGACCAGATGTGGCACTGGTTTCTTCTTCAGAGTCTGTGCTTTCTCCTTCAGTGGGCTCCTCAAACTCCTCCCCAGGGATCCTCTCTATCTCTAGCCCTGGGGGGTACATTTCGCCTCCCACTCCGGAGGCCAGGCCCGCTTTGATGCGGTGGGCATGGGACTTCCTGTGCTTATAGAGGTTGCTCTTGGTCTTGAAGGAAAAGCCACAGGGGCCACAGGGGTAGGGTCTCTCCCCTGTGTGTGAGCGGATGTGCTTCTGGAGCACGCTGGGCTTGGCACAGGGCCGGCTGCAGTACTGACAGATGTACTTGCCCGGCTTCTGGGGTTTTCTTTCCTTCTTGTGTGCCTCTTCTGCAGGCTTTAGGGAGACTTGAGATGGACGGGGCACAAAGACCTTGGGGATGCCAGGAAGATCTTCAGGGGGAAGGATGGAGGTGTGGGGAGGGAGGATCTGGCTCTGTGAATGGAGCCCAGAGGCCACAAAGGAGCTTGAGGGTCCGGGTCTCATGGGGTCAACCAGCTGCCACGTGGACCCCTCCAAGAGATGCTCGGGTGTGCCAGGCGACATGAATGCTGGTGTCAAAGGGTGCTGCGGAAGCTGCGAGATATGGACGGAGGTTTCAATGGAGGGCCTTTTGGGGGGCTTCTGTGGCTGGCCGGTTTTCTCTTGTGAGCCTTCCCTAAGAACTGATGAGGAGCCTGGGAATGGCTGTGGGGCTAGGAGCTCCTGGGGAGTGCTCTCCTGAGTGCCTGCTGTGCCCGTGCCTGGGTACGGGGCACTGGAAGAAACACTGGTCTGAATGGCCTCACCTTTGGTCAGCCTCTTCCGGGGACTTCCCTCAGCCTTCTTGGTGCCCTTGCTGCCTTGTTCAGGATCCATGACCTTCACAGAGACGTTAGGTGCTACTCAGGGTGGGTCAGCGCAGGCTGCATTTATGAATAATCCTTGTGTCCCAGGAAGGTGTCCAGCTTTGGCCACATTGGTCAAGAGCTGCAGAAGCCAAACCCAAGACAACCGTGGGTTTTTTTTTTTTTGCAAGTGTCACTGGCTGCAAGTGGACTCAGAGCAGGTCATCAGGGCCTGAACTATTCATATTGGTGAGGCATAGCCCTCTACTCCATAGACAGAAGGTGCACTAGCACTTCCTGTCTGAGTGTCTGCCACGGAAATGTCATGAAGGATGTCACTATTGCCATTGTACTGTTTCAGTTGGCAGTGGCAAGCGGCCCTTACAAGTCCCCCATTTGCTATGGGAACAGCTGAAAGTTAGAGACGTCTGTGTCCATAACCCGGTCATCCCTGGCCCTAGTCCAAGAGATGTCACACTGGATGCTGTGGGCAGCTCCGTCTCAGCTTCTTCTTCCCTGTAGTCTTGTGTTGGGTATCAATGGTCTCGGAGGGTAGATCACGCTCTTCTGTGGGACAAAAGTACACATACAGAAATACACATAAAAGAGAAGAGAGTTACTATAACATGTCCAGAACCTGGAAAGATCATATTCCATGTCAAGGCTGTCTGAGAACTCTCAAAGATCTATCAGAAAAACTCAACTGGAACCCTCTGTCCCTGTGATTCCACATGCCAGTTGCTGCCCACCCTGCTCTCACTGCCTCTGCATCGAATGCTGGTGTGTTTCTGACCCCTGGCATGGATGTGTTGGAGGCCCAGGCAGGGAAAGCTGTAGGGCGACATAGCAGTTGAGCCGGGAGGCCTGGGCTCACATCCCTACCATGTGGTCCATTTGGAGTGAGACTGAGATCTCTAAGCCTCAGCTGCCTATAGATTATAGATTATAAACCGGATAACAGCAATTCTTTTCTCAGCTGAAGCTTGGGGCCACAGTGAGGCTGACCAAGACAAAGGACATGGATCCTGTTGGCTGGACTGAGGATGGCATTGTGGCTGGCGCAGGAGGGTGAGCTTGCGGTTACTGAGGGGGCATTGTCCGAGCAATGGATTAAGCTCCATTACATTCTCTCGGGTCCTGGATCTGAATGTATCCAGGAGGGACATCATTTTGTTACTTTTTATGCTCCTGTGGCGCACTCTTCCTGCACCCCCTCCACTTCGAAGTGAAGCTTCAAACTCCTGTCATAGTCCATGTGAACTCAGACTTTTGGACACAGGTATGGCCAGGTAATTGATTGAAACAATCCACATGTTGAAACAAAGCTTTGCAGCCTTTTCTTATCTAGCCAATACCTCAAAGAACCTTGGACATAACAAGTAGCTCAGAATGGAGATCTATGTAAAGTAGAGGGACTGGAACAAAGCTGGTCTGAGTGGAGCTCCAGGTATGTGCATCCTCCCTGGACCAGCTGAAAGTCTAGCCTTCCTGGGTTCCAGGTGCATCCCCAGGGGCCTTCTCCCAGGACCGTGATTGGAATCTCAAAGCTGGAGGTCACTGTGGCATCATCTCATCCAAGCAATTTAACTTGCCAGGTGAGAATACTGAGGACCACAGAGGGAAGGTCGCCTACCGCAGGTCCCAGGCTTCAAAGAGGAATGCCAGCATCTGAAACCAAGCCTCCATGGCAGATTGTGTCTCCCATAAACTTACTGACCAATTATTGATATTTCATTCAAGAGATTATTTTCCATATTTTTGATGTTTCTAGTGGATTATATTTTTCTTATTGGTTTAATATAAACTCTTTTGATACGGGGTAATAATCTTATGTATCTAGGCTGCAACTATTTTCTCTTTATTTATCCTTAGTGCTTAACTCAGAAAAAAGATGTAAGATTAAAGAAAAATGATGATTTCTATGTGATTAACTGCATCATTGCTCTTTCCCTTTATGCCTTTCAGTTTCACATCCAAAAGTATATTTTAGAATGTCACCTAAATGTTCCTTGTAATCCCTTTAGGACTTCTGTTTTCCTCTTCCTCCAATCCTCCCTTTTCCTAGTTACCTTAGCTCCATCTGGCATTCGTTTGGACATAAGTAGTGAGGTCAAAGCGAAATTTATTTTTTTCCTCACTGTAGCTATCCAGCTGCCCTCACATCATTATTGAAAAGGCCACTTCCCTCTTAAATGTCCTAGGGACTTTCTAAAAGTATGACAGTAGTCCCATTCCACATCCACTGAAACAATCTCTGCGAAGAAAGACTCTGCCCCTGGGATTGATAATTTTGCAAAATTCCCCACGTGATTCTGGCACACACTTTCCTACAGCACTAGGAAAACAGGTAATTGTGACTGCTTCCTTTAACTAGCTGCCTGGACTCCTGGCATCCAACATTCCCTCATCTCCCGTTTACTGGGAGAAGAGAGGTCTCTTCAATGATCAGCCTCACAAGGAAGGCCCTTACCTTTGTCAAGAGCTCTTGGTAGCACTCTGGTGCAGAGACATCCAGCTAATGACACCTGAATCCTGCCATGATCTGGCCCAGCAACCTTCTCACCCTCTATATCCTGCACTACACTTTGCCTTCTGTCTTTACACACTATTGTCCCCAGGGGAAAGTAACTCCACAAAGGGAGTAAAGGAATACGGCCAGGAAGAAGACATGCCAGCCTGGTCCTTAAATGATGAGACACATGTTCAAGGTCATATCTGTAAGATATAGGTGGGGGGAATAATGCATGCAAAAACACAGAAATCCGGAATGTGGACCCAGGAAATGTCAAGCTTTGAGGTTCTTTCACCCAGAGTGTCCGAGTGGGGTCCCATGATGCACCACGTGGGTTCTGGGCATCAGGAGGTGCTTCCACAAATTCTCAGCTGGGCCCTAAACATGAAGGTTCAGCCATGCCAAGTAGACCTTTAACAGAGCCTTGGTCAGGGACTGACCCTCAGGAAGCAGGAAAGATACAACTCTGTCCCCATGAGGTGGGAAAGGGCACGATGATGGGCTGGACCAGAATTTTGGAATGATTGGCCCCTCATACTTGCTGGTTTCACTTATGAAAAACAGGATTCTAGGGCCCATGCTAGGAGAAAGAAGTTCACTGTTAATTCAAGAGGTCAAGTAGAGCTGCTTCTCAGAGAAGCCCAGAAGTCTGCCTTGGGTTGCGTCTGTGGCTTAACCAGTTCATCAGCATTTTCATGATGAATTTGCTCCCTCTGGGACAGAAGGGACTGACCCTGATTCATCTTTGCATTTCTAGTGCCTGATACAGGGCTCAGAACTGAGAATAATATTAAAATATTTTAAGAATGCTAAATTGAGAAACTACCATGTGCTTAAACTGCCAAACATTGGGATATTGATTCTCACACACGCCCCTCTTTTGCAAATGTGGGTCTGAAACTTAATGCTTCTGGTAAGACAGGAAAGGCAAGATTTGAACCCAAGTGTGGGCCCCCAACTAGGAAACCCCCCATGTAAGGTGATCAGATCACAGCAGCCGGGTGGATTCTGCCTTCCTTCCCAGCTTCCCAATCCTCCAGGAAGAGGCCTTCCCTGGTTAACTCGGTCACCTGCACTTGTACCCTGCACGATCCCCAAGTGTAATCACCCTGCATGACCATGTTAACGTCTGTAGATTGGATCTTGAATGTTCTCTAAAGGTCCATGTATTGAAGGCTTGGCCCATGCTAGATATTTTTGGAAGGTAGGAGAAAACTTAGAAGGTAGGCCATAGTGAGAGGTCTTAGGTCACTGGGGATGCCTTCTAAAGGAATTATGGGAGCGTTGTCTCTCTGCTCTCCTTTTTCTTTCTTTTCTTTTTTTTTCCTGGATGCCACAAGATATGCTTTTCTCTGTCCCCAACTCCTGCCATACTTAACTGTACACTCAAAAGCAGTAAGGTCATCTTGCAATGGACTATTTCCAAAACTTGTGCCAAAGAAACCGCTCTTTAAAATTTGATACCTCAGGTATTTTGTTACCATAGCTAAACTAACATATTAATCTTAGGTTGAGTTTTGTGAAAAATTCTTTCCTCCCTAACGACGAATAGTGGATTATTTGCTGCCTAGGAGGCTTTTAAGTAAGTTCTCTTGGATGACTGATCTCTGTGTTTCTACTTTTCCTCTTCACCTCTCATCCATCCCCAAGATCAAGACAAGGTTTAAAATTTCTGCAGACTGGTCAAAAATGCATTCTGTTTATACAAAGAGCAACACAGGCAATTCTGGGTGGTGTTTGACTTCCTGCTAGGAATCTCGGGGAACAGCGTGAAATGGACATCACTAGAGAAGGCAAAGTCTTTAATGACATCCCCTGGAAAACAGGAGCATGGTTCACAGTTGAGACCAAGCAGTGGCATAGCTGAAGTCCACTCTGCCAGCTTGGCAGAGGGCTACACACACCCCTGGCTATTGTGGCTGGGACAACTCACGCAAACATGGCATGAGCCAATGTTCTGTTTGAACTGAGCTACTAAACTCCTACTGTGTGTCCAGGCTGTTCTTAGTGTTTGCATAAACAAGCTCATTTATTCCTCATAGTAATCCTAATCAAGCAGGTGGTACTATCATTTCCATTTTACTGGTGAGAAAGCTGCAGCACAAAATCACAAAGCTGCTACGTACAAGAAGCAGAAACATGACCCTGGGACGCCAGATTTCTGCAGGGAGGTAGTCAAGGTAGCTGAAGTAATGCAGCATTGCAGATAGGACTCAATGTTTGGTGAGTAACCAAATGATGTTCCTAACATGTGGGCTGGTCTTGTTAATAACATTTTTTCTCTCACCTAGAAAAGTATCTAGAGTGTTTAATTCTTGTTCCCACTGAGGCTAGAATCATCTGAGGTAAGGCACTGTCACTTCACCTCAGCCAGGACCTGGGTGAACTCCAGATGCTTGTGGCTAAAACATGTCTAGTAAGTTGGTATAGATCTAGTTATCTGAATTCCTGCCTAGATTTTCATTTATTTATATTTGATTTTCTCCACAGGCACTAAAAAGAGGTTTCTGGATACTGTGAGAACTTACTGAGCATCTGTGACCTTAATTTGACCTATCTCTTTTTCATGGTTCAGGAAGTTCTTGTGGGTGAAACAGCTTGAGGAAGAACAAAGCCCGAAGTGAGGGTTAGGCAGGTCAGGTACCTGTCTTTTGGCAGTTCGTGTTCTGCCTGGTCTCATTGACGCTGACCATGAAAGAACCTACATTCCAGCCACATGGTCTGCTCGTCTGTCACGTTTCTGTGGGTCTCTAGCCGTTCCTTTGATGGCATTTAGTTTCTGTAAGAGAGACAGGGATACAGATACACAACTGTCTACAGGCTCCCTCAGTAGTTAAGATTCTTTTGTCTTTTATGGACACTCTTGAACACACACACACACACACACACACACACACACACACTCACAGAATGAAATAAATTATAGAAGGACAAATGACCAGGGAGATTGGTGAGTTATCCTGTGCCTTCCAACAGTAAAAACAGGGACAACCCATAGCTTCCATCATTCCTGCCTACACGGCAAGGTGGACACAACTATACAACTGTACCAGCAATGGCACCATAGTTACAATGACCACTCTGCAACTCATTTCTTCACTTATCCATTCAGTCTGCAAGTATGACATGACCTTTGTCAATGCCAGGCTAGTAACATGAAAACAGATAGATTTCAGATAAACCAATTGAAAACAGTAGAAAGTAACTAAAAATGAACCAAAGACTTAAGTATAAGAGCTAACATTATAAAACTATTAGAAGAAAACATACGGGAAAACTTTGTGAGATTAGATTTGACAGTGGTTTCTTAAGAATGACACCAAGGGCAGGCAACAAAAATAAAAAATAATAGAGAAGACTACATCAAAATTTGTAACTTCCATGCATCAAAGAACAAAATCAACAGAGTGAAAAGGCAGACTACAGAATGAGGAAAATACCAGCGAGTCATAGGACTGATAAAGGATCAATGTCTAATGTCACATAAAGAATTCCTACAATTCAGTAACCACAACAGAAAACAAGCAACCCAGTGAAAAAAATGATCAACGGATTTGAACAGACATTCCTCTTAAGATCTACAAATGTCCAACGAGCACACAAAAAGATGGCCAGCTCACTAATTATTAGAGAAATAAAACCCAAAACTTATACAATACTACCTTACATATATTTTAGAACAGTTACTATAAAAAAAAGAAGTGTTGGCAAGGATGTGGAGAATTTTTGCTTGTTATGGTGTTGGGAATCAAACGCAGGGCCTTGGTCATGCTGAACAAACATTCTACCATAAGCTACAGCTTTGTTTCTTGCATCTATTAATAAGATCATATGACCTTTAGCCTTGTTAATACAACATATCACATTAATTGATTTTTCTTATGTTAAACCCTTTTTGTGTCTCAGCGACAAATCTTACTTAGCTATAGTGTATGATCTTTTTAGTATATTATATTCATTACATAGTAACAAAAAACCTCCAGAGTGCACTACAGGCAAATTCTCAGGGTTTTATATATAATAAGAAGCAAAGGAATTCAGATAAATAGACCACATGCCACATGATGCCATTTAGTTTAAGTGTAAGCACAATCTATTTTACAATTTTAGAAATCAGAACAGCGGTTAGCTCAGGTGTGGTGAATGAGTGTTGCCAGGATGAAGGAATGGCTCAGCAGTTAAAGCACGACATCAACTGCTAAGCCAGGTGTGGTGGCACATGCCTGTAATCCCAGGACCTGGGGGGGCTCAGGTAGGAGGATTGCCGTGAGTTCAAGACCAGCCTGGACTACAGAGTGAAACCTTGTCTCCAAAAAAAAAAAAAAAAAAAAAAAAAAAAAAAAAAAAAAAAAAAAAAAAAAAAAAAAAAAAAAAAAAGACTTTTGCTAGCAAGCAGCCTTCTGAGGTGGTAGAAACATAGAAATGTTCTGTATCTTAATGTAGTTTCATATATATCACACACACATAGGTATGTATTCCAATATACATACATATGTAAAAACTATTCTAGGTATGAACATCTGCTTTATTACATGATTTTATGTTTACCTTAATTTTTAAAAAGACATGGTCTTTGTATCCGAAAAATACAAAAAATATCAGGAGGGAGACACACACAAAAACAGATCTTAAGTTGTGGTCAATGTTGTAATTGATATAGGGTCCAGCTACAGGTTGGGAGGTCTTACTAGGGAGGTTTTAGAGACAGGTACAAGGGGATTTGAATGATAATTGAGATTGCACCCAACAGAGAAAGGCACTAATATGAAGACAGCAGGAAGATACTGCGATCCCAGAGTGTGAGAGAATACGGGTGGTCCAGTGTGGTTAGAATGTGGGTTTAGAAGGGAGGCTGACCTTGGAGCCAACACAACTAGGCCTGATCTATACTCATGACTGCTGCACAACAGGGGTATGTAGGTAGCCACACCCAGACCTTCGCCTATACCTTGGGCCCAACGCAAAAGGGTCTACTCAGCACCCATCTCTGATACATGCAACAGGCATCCATGTAGCTGTACCCAGACCCCTGCCTGCACCTCAGAGCCCATGCAGGTTGGCCTAATCACCGTCACTGGGGCTACCCAGAAGCATCCACTCCCTGTGCGACCTGCTAGAAGGCAAGAGCGTGCCAGGCCTGGCAGCTTCAATAGCAGCAAAACCTCTCAAAAACAGATCTAGTAGCAACTATCAAGCAGCAAATAATGAACTAGTTGTCCTGTATCTAGGAACCCCACCTCAGCAACACAGGCAGCATAATGCACAGCCACAGAACAACATTCTTCACTATCAAAAAAAATAGAGATTGCTCAGAGTAACCACAGCAAACCATAGGACTACTCAACAGCAAGATGAGAAAACATGGGGGCAAGATACTGCAGAAACTCCCAAGCCCACAAAGATAAGACCAGAGGAAAACCCCCAAATTCCTCAACTTCGAAACAAAAAGTTACCCTACTGGAAAAATTCAAGACAGGCTCAGACAACAAACTACACAAAATGCTTAAAGAATACAAGACAGACTCAGGCAACAATTTACACAAAATACTTGAAGAATGCAAAAAAGATTTAACCAGAGAACTTAAGGAAGTAACAAATGCAAAACTAGCAGAACTACCGAAGTCAATATAAGATATGAATGACAAATTAACTAAAGAATTTCAAAACTATAGAAAGATGAAAGAGGAGTATCAAGAGATTAAAACCTCCATGGAAAGTATGGGGAATAGAATGACACAAATGAGGAGAGAATTTCAGATGGAGAGGACAAGAAGGTAATAATGACCAGGACTGTTAACAGCCATGAAATAACTCAACATCAACAAGGAAATGGAGTGCTACAGATTATAGAAGACTCAAAGAAACTTAATCTCAGAATAACAGGAATACAATAAAAAATGAAAATTCATACTAGAAGACTAAGAAATTTATTTGCTGAGAAATAAGAGAAAACTTCCCATACATAGAAATCAAACTAGACACACAAGTGACAGAGGCATACCATACACCACTAGATATGACCAAAATAGAATATCTCCCAGACATATTATAATAAAACTCACTGAAATACAAAGCCAAGAGAGAATTCTAAAAGCTGTAAGAGAAAAATAGCAAGTGACACATCAAGGCAAACCTATCAGAGTAATAGCAGACTTGTCAACATAAATCCCTTATAAGAGCCAGAAAAGTCTGGAATGAAGTCATGAAGGCCTTAAAAGATAGTCACTATTAACCAAGACTCCTGCACTCAGCAAAAATATCATTTAAAATCGACAATGAAATAAAGACCTTCCACAACAAAGAAACCTTGACAAAACTTAGGACAACCAAACCATGACTACAAAGAATTCTCAAAAATTTGTTGGCTGGAGAAATAGAAAAAAATCACAACAAAGGACACAGTGGCTGGTTTATCCTTAATAGAGAGAACATCTAAAAATAAGTAGACGAAAGAGTTGAATATTCACAGGGTTACAAAATGGCAGGACCTAAGTAAGACACACAATCAGTTATAACCCTAAAGGCTAATGGCCTCAAAAGACATAGATTGGCTAACTGGATTAAAAACAATACAAACCAACCATATGTTGCTTGCAAGAGAAATGCTTAAAACATGAAAATAAACATAGACTCAAAATTAAAGGCTGGAGTTCTATATTCCACTCAAGTGGGGGGACAAAAAAAGAATGGGTAGCGATACTCTTGCTGACAAAGTGAACTTTAAGCTAAAACTGGTCAAAAAAAGACAAAGAAGGTAGCACTTCAAACTTGTAAAGGGAACAATACAGCAAGAGGAACTGATAATCATAAATATTTATTCCCTGAGCAATACTGCATTCAACTACATAAACAAAAATCTACTGTACTTTAGAAAACACATAAACTCCAACATTATAATAGTGGAAAACTTTAACACCCCTGTATCCGAATAAGACGGGTCAACTAGACAAAAAATCAACAAAGTAGTGGATCTGAAAAAATGGGTCTGACAGACATATACAGAAATTTTAATTCAACAAGAATAGAATACACATTTTTCTCAGCTGCTCATGGAACATTTTCCAAATGAGACCACATTCTAGGCCACGAAACAAGCTTAAACAGATACAAGAAAACTGATATAATCCCATGTACCCTGTAAAATCATAGTGGAATAAAACTAGAAATCAACTACAACACAAACAAAAGACGCAACTCAAACTATTGAAGATTGAACAGCACTCTTCTAAATAAACACTGGGTTACAGAAGAAATCCAGGAAGAAATAAAAAAGTTCACCGAGACAAACGACAATGGACGCACATCACAACGCAACCTCTGGGACACAATGAAGGCAGTGTTAAGAGGAAAATTCATTTCCATAAATGCACACATAAAAAGAACTGAGCAAGCCCAGACAAATAATATCACCTCCCAACTTAGGGCACTAAAAAAATAAGAACAAGCCAACCCCAAACCTAACAGAAGGAATGAAATTATAAACATCAGAGCAGAATTCAATGAGACAGAAACTAACTAAATAAATAGATAAAATAAAACAAACATTTTTGTTTCTTTTAAGATAAATAAGATTGATAAACCTCTTGCTAAACTCACAGAAAAGGGAAAGAAAATCAACACCAATACAATCAGGAATGAAAAAGGTGAAATTACAACAGATAATAAGGAAATCCAAAGAATAATAAGAAGCTACTTGGAAAATTTGTACTTCAATAAATTTACAAATCTTAAGAAATGGATGAGTTTCTAAATATTTCTCAACCACCAAAATTGAATAAAGAAATTAAACATCTGAATAGGCCAATAATCACCTATGAAATCAAAAAAGTAATAAAAACACTTCCCACTCTGAAGAGCCCAGGACCTGATGGACTCCCAGCAGAATTCTATAAAAGCTTTAGGGAAGATTTAGTACCAATGTTCACCAAACTTTTTCAAGAAATTGAAAAGGAAGGGAAGTTGCCCAACTCATTTCTTGAAGCAAGCATAACTCTAATTCTCAAACCAGACAAAGACCCAAAAAGAAAAGAAAACTACGGGGCAATATCCCTAACGAATACAGATGCAAAAATACTCAATAAAATCCTTGCCAGCAGAATTCAGCAAATCATAAAGAAGATCATACACCATGAGCAAGTGGGCTTCATCTCAAACATGTAAGGATGGTTCAACATATGCAAATCAATAAATGTAATGCACCACATTAACAGATGCAAAGATAAAAATCATATGATTATCTCAATAGATGCAGAAAAGGCATTTGACAAAATCCATCACCCATTTATGACAAAGACTCTGAATTAAATAGGAATAAGAGACCCTACCTCAATATGATTCAAGCTATTTGTAACAATACCTCAGCCAATATAATCCTAAATGGAGAAAGGCTGAAAGCGTTCACACTAAATTCAGGAACAAAACAAGGAAGCCCACTGTCACCCTTACTATTTAACAAAGTGCTTGAAATTTTTGCAATAGCTAGTAGGCAGGAACAAGAAATAAAAGGCATATGCATCACAAGGGAAGACATAAAGATATTATTATTTTCAGTTGACATGATACTCTACATAGAAGACCCAAAAATTCTACCCAAAGAATTTTAGAACTAATAAATAAATTCAGTGAAGTAACAGGTCATAAAATAAATACCCACAAATCAATAGCATTCCTATACACCAATAATGAATCCAAAGAGAAAGAAATCAAGAAAACAACCCCCTTCACAATAGCAACAACAACAATAACATAAGGATTTTGCTCTGTAATTCAGGCTGGTCCTGAACTCATTATGTAGCCTAGGCTAGCCTAGAATTCATGGCAATTCTCAGTCTCCTAAATCCTGGGATTACAAGAAAGCACCACCAAGCCCAGCTATTATCTGGTCCTGGGGGAATCTAACCTGGGACCTCTTGCTTCCTAGGCAAGTGCTCCTCCAGCCCCTTAGGAATTATATTTTAGATTTTCAATGATTATTTCCTTTTCTCTGGCTCTCTGATATTTGAATTCTCTTTCCTTTGAAGAGAGCTATTTTTTTTTTCCATTTTCTAACCTCCTTTCTCCTGCTATTGGTTTTCTTTCTGTGTTTGGTGATTCCGATTGTACATATTTATGAATGACTGGTTACACTGTAAAGTTAATGTCCATGTGAGGATACAGGTTGGAGTTCCTGGGCAAAAGGAGATGTGACAACTCAGAAGTTTGTTTATTTATTTATTTATTTTCATGTAATGATCTGAATGTAAGTGGTTGGCGGTTGATATGGTGACTCCTTTGATCTTGTTCTTTGGTCATCCATAGCATGTGGCTCTCACTTTTTGCCATCAAGTCCAAGAAAGAAGAGGGCAAGACCAGGAGCCATCCCTGTCATTCAGGTCACACCAACCTGCGGCCACAACTATCTCTTAGGAAGGCTGGGAAATGCAGTTTTTAGCTGGGTGGCTATGAGCCATGCTGACACATTTTCATTAATATGAAGAACACAATAGAATAATGGTAAAAAAAACTAACTTCATAGGGCTTGTTGGGCACTTTCTATTTCGCTGACAGGTTTTCCCTGGAATGGGGAAGCTATGCCAGGGTTCATTGTAAGAAACTGAAGTCTTCTATGAAGGTCTGTGCATAGAAAGCCAGCCCAGGATCTCCTAACATTGCCAAAAGTAGGATGTTCTCCTTGGTGGGCATAATGGTGTTCTTCAGGTGAAAGAGAGCTGCCAGCACTAAGCTGCTTGCTCCCTGCCCTACACGAAGTCTTGTAGGAGATAGCTGGAACTCCCTCACTGAGCCTCTCTCAGATTTGGCCCTGTGACCTTCCTTAGAAAGTATTTCCTGGGATTTGGCTGGTCCTGGCTGCCTGCCCCTTTGTGTGAAAAGTGGGGAGGGGTTGAACTGTACTCAGTCTCTGAAGAGGCCTTCAGGAAAGAGCTCTGGCAGCTGGTCCTGCTCTTTACTTGCTGCTCTCAGCGTGACCTATGCTTGGCTTTTCTGGAATTAAAAATCACTCAGACTTCTGGGATCTGGCTGCAATGTGTCCTGCTCTGATTGTCTGTATTTGCAACCCTGTAGGGATTTCATCTTCCTAAGATTAATAAGGATTTCTGGTCCACGGGTGGCTCCCTATCTTGTTTTCCAAAGCTATTATGATGTCATCTTATAAAAAATTATTTTCTGTGGTATAATGACTTGTCAGGACAAGGTAGACACCTGTTTCCAGCAACTCACTGCCTAAAAGGCTGATACCCTTTCCAGGATAACGACAGTAGAAGGGAAGACAGGCTCTTTGAACAAAGGGCAGCATCTCTGTCCTCCCCAGTGTCTGCTCTATGGAGAGTACACCTAGCACCCTTAATCAGGGCCCAGTGGAGGCCGGTCAGCCAACTCCTGGTACTCTGTACCCTGCCAGTCACAGGAGCTGAGACTCAGGGAACTGTCTATACCAAGAGTGTGAGAAAAGAATCCATCCTCAATAGGCCGTCTAAGGGCTGAATCCAACTCCAAATGACTCCACTTCTTACGACCTTCAGCTTCCCACTAGTTTAGGTCCCGTGGTAAGGCACCAAAGATCTCTTTCATAGATTCCTGCTATATCTCTAGTCTTTCCTATTCTCTCTCCGGTCTGTGTTAGGGCTGAATGCTCAGAACACAAGCCCTTCCCATTGCCTGAAATGCATTTTTCTTCCTAGCTGTGTAGCAGACTCCTCAATGACCTTCAAACCCACCTGTGGCAGTTAATCTTGTGCGTCATCTTGGTTAGGGCATTGTCCCAGCTCCACTTAGTCAAACACTATTCTAGAAATTTGTATGAAGGTTTCTTTTAAAAAGGAGATTCTCATCTAAATCCATAGACTTTTCATAAAACCGAACACTTTCTATTCTGCAAAGGAGATGGGCCTCATAAAATCAGTTGACAGCCAGAAGAAAGAGACTGGCTTCCCCCGAAGAAGAAGCTAATTCTGCCAGCAGTCCAGTCTTTGGACTCTGCAGCTCTCCCTGGGTCTCCAGCCTGCTGGCCTTCCCCGCAGATTTGGAACTCGCCAGTTTCCACAATTGCATGAACCAAGTGCTCTTCCGCTCTCTCCCTTCTTTCCTCATAGGCTTGTTTTGAGGATCCTGTGTGTTTTAAGTACTTAACCCAAAGCTTGGCACTCACTCAATAGTTTATGTTATTAACTCTGTTGCTGTATTGTTTGTGACCTTCTCATAAGAGACAACTTAGCTTTCTTAAGCCACCAATCCCTTCACCAGCGTCTAGCTTATATATATATATATATACCTGTGTGTTTGTGTATGTCCTGATGGCACTCTTTCACTCTTTCCCTGGAGAATTCCCATTAACACACTACCAATGTCCCCTTTGTACCTTTGCACCCTGGGCATGCTGCTCCCCTCACAGGCCTCAAACTGTGTTGTGTATAATTTGTAGGTTTCCCCCTCCTAGGAGACAGAGTTCCTTTATGCCAAAAAGCCAGCATCACCCACCACCACTTAATTCCTAGCACCTTGTGGCAGCAGACACACAAACAGTGCTTACTTAGTTTCTGTCAAAGAGTAGAAAGAGGGAACCCGACCTGGAGGCCTTGAGAGTCATCCTGGGTAGGGGGAGGAAAGTTCCAGACAACTATCTTGAAAGGGACCTCATAGGAGAGGCCCAAGGGAGATGGAAGGGTAAGTTCCTGAAAAATAGGCTCAAGCGCCACCTTAACACAGGCCCCTGCTGACCACAGAACAGCTGCCTTGGAAGTCACATTCAGTGCGTCCATTGGCATCTGTCAGTACCTTCTAGAAGACACAAGGATCAGGGCACAGCAATACAGTTCTCTGAGGCCCACTGGGGAATCTATAAATGCAAGAAATTTTGACTCCATTTTCTAGTCAGAAATTCTCACTTCCAGTCTGGACCTGGTTCTTCCTTTCTGACAGCCTCTCAGTATAGAAGGCCCAGGGAGAATGCAGTCAGTGTCTTCCAGGAGAGCAGCTTCCAGGCTTCTTAAACTTTTCCTATGCCTCCAAGTTCTGTCCTGTCCTCACTGAGCAAGAATTTTGTCCAGTGCAATTTCCTGAGGCTGTGTTACCAAAAAAAAAAAAAAAAAAAAAAAGCTCTTGTAACCCATCTTTTTCCATTCAAACCAGGTGATTTAAAGACATTTAGCCCCGGAAGAGGCTCTGGGCTAGGTGTGTTGAGCAGAGACAAACACTTTGAGAATTACTATTTCCCAGAGTGCCAAGCACATAGGCGGCTGGTTGTCCATTATGTTATGAACAAGTGAATGAGTAGATGGCTAAAGAGACAAATGCTAAGCCAGACAGGCTGGGACAACCCCAGTTTCTCCTCTAAAACAAGCTCAAACCAAGTGCATTTAATTCAGGAGGAAGGCAAACACACTGGCAAAAGAACTGGTGGCTTAAGAAGAGGAATCCTGTCTTGGGATAAAGGGATAAACCACAGAGCAACTGAGGCAGTAACAAGAGGTGCTGATACCACAGAGCACTAATGATGGCGCTGATCTCTGCTAGAACGTGAGGCATATGAATCCTTGAAACAACCCTAGCAGTGGGGTCATGTTTCCACATTCATTTCACAGGTGCGAAAACAAGGCATAGAAAGTCATTCAACCTGCCCAGGGGCACATATTCCCTTCAGCACGGGGCTGGGCACGCAGGTGGGCAGATGGCACCGAGTATGTGCTGTAACTACCTCCCCATATAATCTAAAGCAAACAAAACCCCACATTTTATTTAGGCCTGAGGGTGAAGGGGCCCAGCTTTGCGTCCAGCTCCCTGGGCAGCCTGGGCAAGTCCTCCTCCAGTCTGTACTGAGAAAGAAGATATTAACTGTGCTTGGGTTCAGGGAGCCTTACCTGCCCTCACGATCTGGATGCTTCTTCTCCTTATCCTGGATTCACTAGCCAAACTCTGACCCTGCAGGAACCTCCTGACTAGGTCTGCATAAACTAATACCCCTTTTTTGACCTTCAGTCTGTCCACTGGGCCCTCCTTCACCTTACCTCATTGGAGACCATCCTGTGCCCCATCCCCACCCCTCCAGCTTCCAACCTCCCTTGTCATACTTCCTGCACTACATCCTCTCCCCTCTCATCCTTTCTGCCTCCTGGCCACGGTTCAAGTCTTTCTCTCAGCCAGTTCCCCTTCTTCTCTTCTTTGTCCAGCCAAGTCCTACTTACAGCCCCGGCCAGCTTCTCCCTGGACCTCCACTGTCCCAGATGAAGCCAATCTCCTTTCCCTTGGCATGAACTTCTCCTTCCACCTGGATAGTACTAATAACACTGGGAACGATGCTATCTTCCACCAGTGCAGTGATGACAGCTCATCTAACACATTCATGGTTCCCATCTCACTTAATGCCAGCCCGATCGTGCGGCAGAGAACCTGTTGTTCACAGCTCCATCTGCTCCTCAGACAGCAGGCACATTGTCTGGACATCATTTTATGACTGAGGAGCTCCTCGCCCTCTGGGAAGGGCCTTATCATCTCATCACACAGATAAGAGAACAGAGGTGGCCGGGCTGGATCCACAGCCAGGCCTCACATTCTCAAGCCTGGTTTCCAAAGGACATCCTGTGCTGCCTGGGTCCTGCCCAGAATCTGACTCAGCTCTGAATTCCTGACCCATCCTCAGCTTGGATAAATGTGTTGCCTTATACTCGGGTCCGGGAGGACTTGTGAATGTGAAAGTGAACTTGCCAAAGCCATAGTCATCCCCTCCTAGGGGCACCCTCCAGAGCACCCTCACCTCCCTCAGAACCAGCTCCTCCAGTCCTCACCTTTTACTAGGAGACAACAGAGCTAAGCCCACGAGAGGCTGAAATTCTGATGCCTTTTTCTTCCTCCTTACTTCTTGCTCTGATGATGGACCCAGCCATGCAACAGTGTTAATACAATGCCTCCTCCCAGCAATCAGCCCTGAGAGTCTCCAGGCACCTGGAGAGAGAGCAGGGGATGCCCTGGGGAGGGGGTGGAGGGAAGCCAGGAGTTCTGGTGCTGAGTCAGCCACTGGGCAAGAGCACATGGCTTCATTACCTCCAGGCCTGGCAGGGCCCAGCCCTGCTCTTCCACCCCAGGCACTCCCCACTCCCTTCACCAGAATTCCAGATCTTTCTCCCATGCCACCTTTATCTTGGCATGAATTTCTCAGCAGGACTGGCCCAAGTGAGAGATTTGTTTCTTCCAAACAGGCTCATACCCCTGACTTCCTGCCCAGGTCACTCACAATGCCTCTTGTAGCAATGACACCTGCCCATTCTTTTAAATATAAGTTTTATCTTATTTTTAATTGATGCATACTCGTACATATTTATAAGATGCAATATAATGCATTTATACAATGTATACAAGATACCATGATCAAATCAGAGTGCTTAGCATATCCATCACCTTAAACATTTTTTCTTGGTGAGAATATTCAAATTTCTCTCTTCTAGCTATTTTAAAATATACAGTACACCAGAGGAGAAAATAGCAGAACTTAGTCCTCTTCTCTAACTGCAATGTTGCACCAGTTGGCTGGATTCTCAGATTAACTGAACTACAGCACCAGGTCAATGCTGAGCCTAGAAAGGTATCGGAAGTTAAAGTGAGGGTGCTAATTAGGAAAGAAGGGGACCGCACCAATTGGGACGGAGATGTGTGGGAAGAGCAGGGAGAGAATGAGGAATCCATAAATCCTGAGGAGGTTATTTTGCCAGAAGAAGGCGTTCCCCCACCCTCAGCAGCAGAGGCTTCCCCATCCCTGCCCTTGGTGCTGTTGGCTTCTCCACTCTTACCTGAGGAAACGAATCCTGTGTGGCCTATGGCGGCAGTCAGGAAACTCCCTGATGCAGTTACCAGGCAGAACAATGCTGAGGCTCTTCAGGACCCGCCTGAGGACCCATCTAACTTTCCCTCTAGGTTGATAAGCTGGGTGAAGTCTCAGAAATCCCCCAAGGGTGAGGTCCATAGTACCACTCATGAGGAGGTGTGATACACACTGAAGGAACTTCTTGAATTTTCTAATAGTTACAAGCAGACGTCTGGGGAACAAGTTTGGGAGTGGATTTTCAGGTTGTGGGGCAATGGTGGAGGGAATATACACCTGGATTAGTCTGAGTTTTTTGATATAGGACCATTGAGCAGTGATTCAGGATTTTATGTTACAGATCGTGAAGTTAGAAGAGGTATGAACAGTTTATTTGGTTGGTTGGCAGAAATATGGATTAAAAGATGGCCCTCTGTGAGTGAGCTGGGAATGCCTGATATTCCTTGGTTTACTGTTGAGAAGGGTATTCAAGGCTTAGGGAAATGGGAATGCTGGACTGGACCTGCCAGATGAATTCAAGTCATTCAGATGGGTAGAGTCCAGACCAGGTACCATTGACTATGCCTTTAAGAAACTGATTAGTGAGGGGAGTGCCAGCATCTTTGAAGTGCCCTGTCGTCACTTTTTTCTCTGTATGCCAAACCTTACAGTGGGAATGGCAGCCACACAATTACAACAGTTAAATGGTCTGGGTTTTATTGGATCTCAGGGCAGCAGAGGCCAAGTGGCAGCAGTTAACCACCAAAGGCAGGGTGGGCATTACTTATCATAATGTACAGCAGGGGCAAAGCAGTGATCAGAATGGGCTGACATGTATGGACCTGTGGCATTGGTTCATTAACCATGGTGTACCTAGAAGTGAAATATTTGGGAAACCTACTAAATTTTTGTTGGATTTATATAGGAAAAAAGAGTTCTAGGGCAACTGCGCAAATAGTGACCTCAAATAGTAGCAATAGAAAAGCACATTCCCTTAATCAATTTTCAGACTTGTGCCAGTACCCTTGAATGAAGGGGAGACTGGGTCCCCTTGAGGAAGGACCCTGATACATTACCAAAGAATTATAAATGTCAGTATTTCTCATATCCTTTCCCAAAGGGACCTACAGTCCTTCAACAAAGTAAACTGTGCATCGGGGAAGGGGAAATGATCAGATATTTCAGGGACAACTAGACACTGGCTCTGAGTTAACACTAATTCCAGGAGATCCAAGACATCATTGTCCAATTAAGGTAGGAGCCTATGGAGGCCAGGTGATCGATGGAGTATTAGCTAAGGTCCAACTCATGGTGGGCCCTATAGGTCCCCAAGTTCATTCTGTGGTCATTTCCCCAGTTACAGAATGTATGATTGGGATAGATATCCTCAGTACTTGGCAGAATCCCCATATTGGTTCCCTAACCTGTGATGTGAGGGCTATTCTGGCGGGCGAGAAAGGCCAAATGGAAGCCACTGGAATTGCCTTTACCAAGGAAAATAGTAAATCAGAAACAATACTGCATTCCTGGAGGGATTGTAGAGATTAGTGCCACCATCAAGAACTTGAAGGATTCAAGAGTGGTAGTTTCCACCACATCCCCATTCAATTCTCCTACTTGGCCAATGCAGAAAATGGATGGATCTTGGAGGACGGCAGTGGATTATTGTAAACTTAATCAGGTGATGACACCAACTGCAGCTGCTGTACCAGATGTGGTTTCCTTACTTTCACAGATTAACACGGCTCCTGGTACCTGGTATGCAGATATTGATTTGGCTAATGAGTTTTTCTCTATACCCATCTATAAGGACCATCAGAAGCAATTCGCTTTTAGCTGACAAGGTCAACAGTATACCTTTACTGTGCTGCCTTAAGAGTGTATGTATCACCTCTCTGGCCCTGTGTCATAGTCTGAAGGGATCTGGATCGTCTTGCTCTTCCACAGGTTGTAACCCTGGTCCACTATATTGATGACATTATGCTGATTGGGCCCAATGAGCAACAGGTGGCAACCACTCTAGACTTCTTGGTGAATCATTTGCGTGTCAGAGGCTGGGAAATAAATCCCACCAAAATTCAAGGGCCCTCAATCTCAGTAAAATTCTTAGGAGTACAGTGGTGTGGGGCCTGCAGAGATATACCTTCTAAGGTAAAGGACAAATTATTACATCTGGCACCTCCTACATCCAAGAAAGAGGCAAGATGCCTAGGAGGCCTATTTGGATTGTGGAGGCAGCATATTCTTTACTTGGGCGTGTTACTCCGACCAATTTACCAAATAACTCAAAAGCTGCTACTTTTGAGTGGCACCCGGAACAGAAGAAGGCTCGGCAGCAGCTCCAGGCTGCTGTTCAGGCTGCTTCGCCACGTGGGCCACACGACCCAGCAGACCCCATGGTGACTGAGGTGTCAGTGGCAGACAAGGATGCTGTTTGGAGCCTCTGGAAGGCCCCCATAGGTGAATCACAGCAGAGACCCTTCAGATTTTGGAGCAAGACCCTGACATTATCTGCAGATAACTACCCTCCTTTTGAGAAACAGCTTCTGGCCTGCTACTGGGCCTTAGTGGAAACTGAACATTTGACCATGAGACATCAGGTTACCATGAGCTGCCCCATAATGAACTGGGTGCTGTCTGACCCTTCAAGTCATAGAGTTGGACGTGTGCAACAAGAGTCCATAGAGGGTTATATATGTGACCCGAGCAAGTCCAGAAGGCACAAGTAAATTGCATGAAGAAGTAGCTCATATGCCCATGGCGCCTACTCCTGCTGTATTGCCCTCTGCCCCCCAGCATGCACCTATGGCTTCAAGGGGTGTACCCTATGATCAGCTGACAGAGGAAGAGAAGAGTAGGGCCTGGTTTACAGATGGTTCTGCACGTTATGCAGGCACCACACGGCAGTGGACAGCTGCTGCACTGCAGCCACTCAATGGGGCATCCCTGCAGGGCAACGGTGAAAGAAAATCTTCAGAGTGGGCAGAACCTCGAGCAGTACATATGGTCATGCATTTTGCTTAGAAGAACAAATGACCAGATGTGCAAATATGTACTGACATGTGACAATATATACTGATTTGTGGGCTGTAGCAAATGGTCTGGCTGGCTGGTCTGGGACATGGAAGGAACACAAGTGGAAGACTGGTGAGAAAGATATTTGGGGACAAGATATGTGGATAGACCTCCCTATGTGGACAAAAGATGGAAAGATATTCGTGTCCCACACAATTGCTCACCAAAAAGTAACCTCAGCAGATAACTTTAATAATCAAGTGGACGGGATATCTCATTCTGTCAAGAGCAGTCAACCTCTTTCCTCAACCACCCCTGTTATTACCCAGTGGACCCATGAACCTAGTGGCCACCATGGCAGGGTTGGATTTTATGCCTGGGCTCAACAGCATGGACTTCCCTTCACCAAGGCAGACCTGGCTACAGCCACTGCTGAATGCCCACTCTGCCAACTGCAGAGACCAACACTGGGTCCCTGACATGGCGCCGTTCCTTGGGGTGAGCAGCCTGCAACCTGGTGGCAGGTTGATTACATTGGGCCACTCCCACCATAGAAAGGAAAGCATTTTGTCCTTAGTAAGATAGATACTTACTCAGGCTATAGATTTGCTTTTCCTGCACGTAATGCTTCTGCCAGAACTACCATTCGTGGACTTACAGAATTCCTCATCCATCATCATGGTATCCTGCACAGCATTGCATCTGACCAGAGAACACATTTCACAGCTAAAGAAGCGTGGCAGTGGGCTCATGCCCATGTTCCCCACCATCCAGAAGCAGCTGGGCTGATAGACTGTGGAATGGCCTTCCGAAGACACAATTACAGCACCAGCTAGGTGGTAATACCTTGCAGAGTTTAGGGCAAAGTTCTTCAGAAAGCTGTGTATGCTCTGAATCAGTGACTGATATATGGTACTGTCTCTCTCATAGCCAGGATTCATGGGTCCAGGAATCAAGGGGTGGAGACAGGGATGGTACCACTCACCATCACCCCGAGGGACCCACTGACAAAATTTCTGCTTCCTGTCCGTGCAACCTCCTGCTCTGCTGGTCTAGAAGTCTTAGGTCCAGAAGGGGGAAGGCTTGTAACAGGCACAGCAATAATTCCACTCAACTGGAAGTTGAGACTTGCCCCTGGTCATTTTGGCCTCCTCTTACCACTGAACCAGCAAGCAAAAGATGGAATTACAGTGTTAGCAGACTACCGAGGGGAAGTTGAACTAATACTCCATAATGGAGGCAAGGAGGACTATGTTTGGACTGCAGGGGATCCTTTAGGGAGCCTCCTAATCTTATCACGTCTTGTTATTAAAGTCAATGGAAACTGACGTAACCCAACCCAGACAAGATGACAAATGGCTCAGAATCTTCAGGAATGAAGGTATAGGTCACTACCCCTCCAAAGAAAGAACCAAGACCCGCCGAGGTAATTGCTGAGCACCAAGGAAATACAGAATGGGGAGTAGAAAAAAGGTAGTTATCAATACTAGCTACAAGCACATGATCAGTTACTGAAACAAGGACTGTAATTAGGATTTCTTTCATTAGGCTTGTACGTGTGTGTGTGTGTGTGTGTGTGTGTGTGTGTGTGTGTGTGTGTGTGTGGCTATATACATAGCCTTATTATTGCAATTTATTAAGTTATGCTCTAATGTTAAGCCATTGAATGTAAGGACAATGGGTACGCTCCAAAGAGGAACTCTGTTCGCTATTGTGGGGAGGAATTTATTGTGTTTCTGTTTGTAAGCCATGCAGTTATGCAGTTGTGCTATGTTAGGTGTAATTACTAACTTGGATATTATACTTGGAAATAAAGTATGGTTCAAGGAGATGTGTTTGATTTTCAAGTTGCCAAAGAGTGGATTGTGACTATTGGAAAGATGATGCCAAATGGAGGCAATCAGGAACCATGCCTGGATTAGGGTTTGGGAACCACTCCTAGACTGGAAATTGAGAACAAGCCTGGATTAGAGTTTGAGTGATTTGTGGGCCAGCGAATGAGGGAAGAACACCTATTCGGTTGTGGGAGGCCCAGTTGAGAACTCGAACTATATAAAAGGAAGAAGAAAGGTTGTTATAGCTTTTTCCTCTGGAGAAGCTCTTGCCTTTGCGATTGTCTATGGATGCCAACTGGCTACATGCTCCAGATTTTCAGCACAGATTCACTCGTCTCAACTTATGCCTGTCTGCCTGTCATCACTGATCTTCAGTCACCAATCTTCAGTCTCCAGTCTTCGCCATTGTTCTTCAACCAACCGAGATCCTCAGCAGACTTTCACCAGGTGCCCTGTAGTTCCAGACGAATGTCCTATTTTGTGGCTGAGCAGCCATCAGACACTCCAGCTCTTGCACGTGCAGGCCACCATCTTGGACTATCTCTATCCTCAGATTTGTAAGCCTTCCAAATAGATCCTTTTTGTTATAATTTTGTAAATTCTGCCTTTTGAAAGAACCCAAACTAATACACCCTCTCTGTGCTTTCTCAGGGGCCATCTTTTAGCCTTACGTGTCAGGGCACAGATCTGTGTTTGACTCACTGTCATGTTTCCTGTACCGGCACATGGCTAGTGCTTCGGAACGCTTGTGAGTGAAAGAATGAATAATGCTAGAGTGGTGGGAACCCTCAGCGAATGGAGTGTTTACATATGTAACCTCATTCCTTTCTGCAAAGGGGAATGTATTCATTTCTAAAACCATAGAGTATATTAATTTGTTCATGAATAATATTTTCTGGATTTTCAATGTCTCTCTTTTAGATGATGTCTAGTCATTTGCTTTTGGAAAAGTAAAAGTTGGAGTGTAATTCATATAACATAAAATTCACCCCTTTAAAGTGTACATGTAAGTGATTTTTATATATTCATAAGGTGGCACAACTATTACCACTGCCAGAAATTTCTTATCATGCCACAAACAAAATCCCTGTCCACTAACAGTCACTGCACATTCCCCTCCCACCTGCCTCTGGCAGCCACTAATTTATCTACTTTCTGTCTTTATGAATTTGCCTTCTCTGGATATTTCATACAAATGGAATCATCCAATATGTGGCCTTTAGCATCTGGCTTCTTTCATTTAGCATAATGGTATTAGTCATTTGATTTAAAAACATCAGCATTTCATGATGTTTCTCAGAGCATACTGACCCCCCAGTTCTGAGGCCACAAAGCCTATGAGATCATGCAGGTTGGAACTTGCTGCCATCAACCATCAGGACAGTGGAGTCCAGCAGTAGGTGGTCACTGGAAGAATGTGGTCATGCTTGGGCAATCTGCAGCCAGTAGTGCAATGAGAGAGAGTAGAAATCTAGGATGTGTGAGAATGCACCTAGAATGTTCTTTGAGGGCTGAGACACCAAATAATGGCTGCTTCCAAACCCAATTCTCTGACTGGAAGCCAGGCACCAATTCCACCAGCCCTGGACTTTAGACTGTGAGTCTAAAGTGAGAATTCCATTTCTCAAGGGATGTCAAATATCAACAGTGAGTGCAGGCCTCCAAGGCTTGCGGCTCAGTCTCCGGGTATACACAGGGAGTGGTCAACTCACTTGGCATCCTTTCAGTGGAGAAGCATCTCCCAGCATGAAATCCCAAAAGTCAGAGTAGGCCAAGAGCTCTTGGGTCACATGCTTTTTGTGCAAGCATTGGTAATTCGTGAATTCTCTTTCTGAAAATTTAACTTGTTCTACTCTACAGATGATCTATCAACCCAAAGGAAGTAGAAGACCTAAGGTATACACCAGAAGGGACAGGCGAAGGTGGAAAAGTTGGTAAGGAAGCTTAGCATAGTGATTCTACATGGGATTTGGATTTGGTGAGCAATTTCCTGGCAGTCAAGGAAGGATAGCACAGTGAGCAGCACCTTGCCAATGTCCTAACAATAAACAGATAAGTTCCTTCTTGGCACTAAGATCTGAAGAAAACGTCTCTCATGCTGTTTTGAAGTAAGAAGCCATTCTCTTAGTCATCTTACCACACTTCCCCAGACTCTAATGTGCCAGTGATGGGCCAGTTACTGGTCTCTCTCAGGGTCTAGGAGTGCTCAGTGTGCCCACGCAGGTCACCAGCTCCTGCTTTGGACATGGCATTGTTTGGGCACCACCGTTACATCACACCACTTGTCAGAATGTATACTATAATAATGGACTATCATATACCTAATACTGAAATATTCACAGAGTTAAATCTGCCTTGTTTCAATATAGATGGGTGGCACTAATCAAAGTGGATGAAGTGGTTTTGCTTTCTGTGATGGCTATGTCCCCGCTGAGCCTCGTCAACTGTCATCTGTCTCTCTGTTCCCAGAGACAATGACACTCAGGGATGGATCGTGTGGCTGACCAAGGCAGAGCCAATGGGGCTATGGCATCACTGTTGCTGTGGCTCATCTAAACTAAGCCCGGCCTAGAAGGACGCTTCAAGAAGCCTGAGTGGAACCACGGTGTCCCATTCATGGATGCTGCCCAGGACAATGAGAATTCCTGTAAAATCAAGCCTCTAAGCAATACCTTTGTTATCCACAGGCAGAAAGGGCAAGTTGGAATATAAATCTTGCAAGTTATAGCCTATACTGCTTAGTCACATACGAGGAGAGGGCATACTTAGAGATTGTCAAGGTGAACCCATAAAGTCAGGAGTCTGAAGGGACCTTCAGAGCACTCTACAAGACATAAGGCTTCCTTAGGAACTGCCTTAAGGAGGCCATGAACTGTCTGGAGAGGTAGTGACCTTTCTTTTTTCATTTCTCCTTCCTCCCTCCCTCCCTCTCTCCCTTCCTTCCTTCCTTCCTTCCTTCCTTCCTTCCTTCCTTCCTTCCTTCCCCGTTGGCGGTAGGCTAAGACTAGGGGGACTTCTTTATTTTTTTACAAAAATACTATCACACTGTATACATTTCTCTGCACCTGGCTTTTCTCACAGACAATCTTTCTAGATGAAAGGTCTCCTTTTTTTCTATTTTAGCAGTTAGTATGTGCCAGGCACAGTGATAAGCACATCATGCACATCAACTCAGTTACTCTTTCTAACAAGGCTACAAGGCAGACACAATTTTAATTTCTGCTTTACTAAAGAGGCGACTGATGGTCAGAGAAACTGTGCAGAGTAGTACGTTGAGTGGTGAGATCTGGAGCCCTGGCTGTCTCTTCAGACCTTGTAGGCCTAGCCAGAATAGCATACTGCCTTTCTGAACAGACACAAGATCTACATCATCCTTGCTAATAGCTAAATGACAGGCATGGTTTGGATATCACACCTTGGAACTTTCCCTACTATAGATTTTCCTGATTTTTTAATACATGTATCTTTACAGAATATCAGTCATATTCCCAGAAGTGGAATCACGGGTCAAAGAATTTGTGTGTCTTGGGTTAAAATAACTAGGAGACCTATTGTCTAAAGCATCTTCCTATAAATGAGCCATGTGATTTTCACTCACTGATGTTGATTCTGTCCCAAGGACACACCTCTGACCCTTTTTCTCTAGCACAATACATGCTGGGTCGAGGGCAGAGACTCTGCCTCTAAGATTCTTTTCCTGAGTTTCCTCCTTTGTTCCTCTGACAACAGGGCTGCATGATTTCTGGTCCAGACACATCTTAGGATGCATCCTTGGAGATGAGCTGGCCTATACCCCTTCTTCCTTGGAGAGGAATGGTAGAAATGGTGTTTTCTGACACCAGTGATGTAGAAGGAGAGTACCAGATAGGTAGGACTCCAAATTCTGATCTTCAGCTCCCTGAAATTATACATGCTTTCTTGGAAAAAAAAAAAGGGCCCTGTGGGAGATATCAGTCACCAGCTCAATTCTGCCCGCAACACAGTAAGAAAATGGAGCTCATTCTTCTGTTGAGCAGACATCAGTGATTTTGGAGCTGGGCTGGCTTTCCAGTACCTTCTAATTCAATGTCTTACTTTACAATAACTCCCTGGAGGGCAATGACCAAACCAGGCTCACCCACTGGGTGTGTGGCGGCACTCCCGCAGCTGGGAGCAGAGGCACTGGGTGTGCATTTCTCTAGATCTCTCTGCCCACTGGCTCCTAGGAACCGTCTTACTAGAAAGGCGTAGTGTAAATATTTTGCTAAGCAGCCAAGAGAGGAAACTTACCCAGGCTGAGCTGCCCGGTGCTGGGCGCTGGCCATGGACACAATGCTCAATGAGGGCCATTATCTGGGAAGGGAGGGCTGTTTGTTTCGTTGCAGGACGGTGCCAGAGCCCTGAGCCACCAGGCTTGCCACTGTGGCTGCCACACAGACAAGTCTCCTTGCGCTCAGCAGACTTTGTGGTTATGCGATGCTGGGCCAGGAGGTTAACTCTCCCCGGCCAGGAGCCAGACCTTGTTTCTTCCTGCCTGAGCATGTCCATCTGAAAATGCTCAAAACTGAAGGCCTCAGTGTTTGCAAAATATGCTCAGGCCCTGAACCTGCTGGTCTATGCCAAAGGGCATCGTGTTGGGAGCTGTGGTGCCCATCCTTGCAGCTCCTGGTCCCCGCCCACCTGCCTGGGCCTGGGCTCTGGCTAGGTGTTGCTCACAGCTCTTGCTGCTCTCTGCCTGGCTGTTCCTCTCCCCTGCTCTCTGTCACTGTTACTTGGCCTAAAGTCCTCTCCTACGCTCACTTACCATCTCACTTCCTCAAAGCCTGCCTGGGCCCCATGGACCTAAGGTAAAATAGTGGATTTTCATGCTACAAGCAGCCCTGGAAACATCTATGCAAATGCCCCATTTTCCAGAGGAGGCTTGGAGAAGTGGAATAGTCCAGGAAAGAGTGAATCCATGAGGTTTTCAGTGGGCTGTCCTTGAGACTCCTCTATCTCATATTCCTCCTCCCAGTGAATCATGCTGGCTGTTTCTCCAGCCACGTCCCATGGCCTCTAGTGCCGCTGCCTGGTCTGTGATGCGGTCACTCTCTGATGGCAGCCCAGACTCTTAGCTGGCCTTGCACTGCTGCCCTCGCTGCCTCTAGGCGGTTTCCATACAGCAGCTGGGTGTGCCGGGGCCATTCTAGTCATGCCTCCACTGCGGCTGCCCTCCTCCCCAGCCTCCTTTCCTCTGCACCCCACGCCATCCTCCAGACACACTGGCCTCAGGGCCGTTCCCACCAGAGTCCTGATGTACCCACAGTGCTGGCTCCATCACCTCCACCAGCTCCTTACCCAACATCACCCTCCCAGGCTTATCCTCAGTGCCTGACTGAAACATCACCAAGACATGCCCCAGCCTAGCTCTACCTATTCCTTTCCTGATTGTTACATACCGTGTATTTTACTTAAGGAAAAGATAACATCTTTGTATTGATTATATATATATTTACATCTTCAATGGCTCACGAAATGTATGTGTGTCTACTCTCTGTAATAGAGTAGAGGCAGGCATTCCGTTCTGTCACCCGGAAGTATGCATCACTGTGGCCTGCATGGGAGTCAGGTGTGAGTTTGGCACAAACGTGAGATCAACCTCTAGGGAGGTCAGTGGGGAAGCTGCCCAGGTGCCGTATTTTGAGGGTCTGATGAGGGACTCTCCCTCCAGGTCACCTGAGCTGCACTGTCCCAGGCTGAGCTAGCTGCTCCAGAATAGCAAAGTCCCACAGGCAGCCAGAAAGAGGCTGCTGAGACTAGGCTACTGTGAGAAGCCCAGGCACACTTGCAAGTTCGGGGATCTCTTGGCATGCTTAAAGCTCCCCTGTGGGTGACCCGTAGGCGCTGCTAGGTTTTGGGACCCTGCTGAGTGCCTCTGAACAAGCTCGTTCCTGACAATAAATGTCTGTTGAGTGAATAAAGAAAGGGATGGCAGGGCAGGGGAAAGGCGCTGAGGCAGGAGACACAGCAGACATGGGTGAACATTCGGGAGCTGCCAGAGATCCCAGGGATGGAGCCAACAGAGCACGGGCACAGGCAAGATGGCAAGGCCTGCCGCGACAGGCCGGCGGGCAGCTCCAGCCAGCCCTCGAACTCACACCCCTGCACTCGTGCTCAAGTCACACGAAAACAGAAACTGGCAATTTCGGTGTTACTGTGCTTAACGCTTTTGTTTACCCATGGCAACATTTCGTTTAGGTCAGGTGGCTTTATTCTAAAGAGGGGCTCAAACTATTTCCCTGAATGACCTGCAGCTCAAATCTCCCTTTCCTTGGTCTGCTTACTCGTTTTCTCTCTTTCCTCAACTCCCTCCCTCCGCCTTCTCCCTCTTTCTCTCTCTTCATTGCTTGCCAGGGTTTCTTAGCAGCTCTCACAGCTGCACACACCAACACCGTCACCCGCCTGCCTGCCCGGAATGCCCCACGCCCGCACTCCCCACTCCAGGGTACCTCGGCTTGGCCTTCCACTGGCCTCTCAACCTCAGTCTGCTTAGCTCCACACTGACCTTTCCTCTGCTTCGTCTTGGGACCACCATGCTCCTAGACCTCTAGGCTTGCAACCTCAAAGATACCTCCCAATCCTGCTGTCTTTTTGCCAACAACCCCTCTGTATCCTTGCCCCATTCCCTCATTTATTCAACAACTACTAGTCAACCACCCGTGCACCAGGCTGCCGGACCAGGGGACAGTCACCACAGCCTACTTGTCCTCCACCTATGGCACCTCCAGGACTGCCCCTGATCGTAAGAAAAACCCGTTCCAGAGCGAGCCAGTGCCACATGTGTAAGGAGCCACAGTGTGACTCAGAGCAAGTCACTTGCCTTTTCTGGGTTTGTGTGCACATTTCTCTTGGAGGATTGTTCATTCCTGCCCCAGTCTGGCAGGGAAGGCCCATCTACCTGTGTCTGCAGGTAACATCTATCTGAATTGTACATTTAGGTCTTCACTTATGATCATGTCAGTGTTCCTCCTCCTACAGACTGTGACCTCTACCCACTTCGGCCGTCTCACCTCCAGTCTGGGCGAGACCCTAGAATCTGCCTGTCAAAGAAACACCACAGGCAATTCTGTTGTGAAGGGTATGGACTCTGCTTAGGAAAAAAGTTCAAGATCCCTCATCACCACCATCACTGAGGGGCTCCTAATCTTGCTTGCTAAATGTAAGTCTGTCTGTCACCCATAGAGGCCACAGCTATCGTCAAGTTGGCCTGTCCACTTACTGCCCTGAGCCCTCTCACCATGCAGAGGCCACCCTGACCTCCTCCCTGAAAGTTTCTTTCCTGCCCTGCATCCACCTTCGATGCATTCTCCTTCTTCCAGGAAGCTCACAAACACCACTTGTCACAGGAACCCAACAAGCCCACAGCCTGGCCCTCTTGCCTGGGCTGCTGGCTCCCAGCCACTGTGCGCTCCCTGGTCACGGGGGCTGGGAGGGGGTGGTGGGGGGTGCTGTCCACCTTGTGGATCTTCGTGTTTTAGCACCATACACCCACAGCAACCCCACAGGACCCACTGGGCAGAGAAGGCAGGCGGAGTCCTTCCTTGAGGAAAGCCCCCCATGGTAGAGACAAAGACAGGGTTGCTTGTATCCCAGAGCAAGGGTGCCTGATGACGCAGAGGAGGGCACATGGGAGTGGAGAAGAAAAATCCAGACGGGGGAAGCGGCATGTGCAGAGGCCTCCCATGTGGGGCATTCAGCACCAGAGCCGGGGAGGGAGAGGAGGGCCGGACTGGGAAGGCTGAGCTAAGTGCCTGGATCCCTTTGCCAGGCTAGGGGTTGGCAAGTCCAGTCATAATCTGCTTCTGTACCTAGTTTTCCTAGAACACAGTTATGCCCATCTTTGCATATGGTCTCTGGCTGCCTTAAAACTGTGACAGGTGACAGCAAAGTTGCAAAAGAGAGGATAAGGCTTGCAAAACTTAAAATATTGACTTGTAGTCACTCAGAGGAAAAAGTTGCGACTCTTGCCATAGGCAAGGCAAGGGGGTGATTGGTTGATTTTCAACAGGGGACAGCAGGGTCTGGTTTGTTTTATATTTCTATCAAGCCAGGATGCTGTAGAGATGGATTGGAACAGAGAAGCTCATAGAAAGAGAATGGTTGGGGAGCTGCTACAATTTTCCAGGTATAGGACAGATACCAACAAACATTTTTTTGTTTTTTGTTTTGAGACAACCTGTAGTCCAGGCTGGTCTTAGACTCACTACATAGCCTAGGCTGGCCTTGGACTCACGGCAATCCTCCTGCCTCGGCCTCCTCTGTGCTGAGATTACAGATGTGCATCACCACGCCCAGTTTATGTGGTGCTGGCGAATGGAACTCGGGCCTTGAGCTTGCTAGGAAGGCACTTTAATCACAGAGCTATTCCTCTAGCCCCAATAACATTTTTTTAATTATCAGATTTATTAAGTTTCCGCCTACCTATAATGATCTAAGCCCTTTACACCTTTAACCATTTAATCTGCACAGGAACTGCTTGCTGTATCTTGAGATGTAAATCATATCTTCCAGATGTGCCACAGAGAGGTTGAACAGCTTGTGCGAGGTCACACAGCCAGCACGCAACAGAGCCAGTGCAAATTGAGCGCCCGGACCTGAGGTGGGGCCACCTGTTCCGGCTGAAGGGCTCCAGGGTCAAGCATGTTTGCTCGTCACCAGATCTCTTGGAGCCCGTCAGAGAATTCACAGAGCATGGGTCCTCTGAATGAGAAAAGTTGCTCTGCACGGAGTCAGGCAGGAAGTGGGGGGCAGGAACGTGGCTATTTCGGAGAAGCGACACGAAAAACCACGAAACTTCCTACCTGTCCTGTTTTGCCCCCATCTGTCCTCAGAAACAAGGCTGCCCCTCTCTTAGATAAAAAGGCGTTTCTCCCCACACAGTGGCTCTGCCACCAGCGCTGAGAGTGAGCACTAAGATTAGCACACGTCGGCTATTTTTAAAGGACTACACAAACAAACAGGGCTATGTAAATAAGAAAAAAATGAGGTCATCCTTTTAAAATCTAAAAATGTCCCTTTTCTATGGGGTGAGCAGCAAAACCTCAGAAAGGCCTGGGGTGTTTTCATCCCCTTTAGGCCTTCTGAGCCCACAGAGCCCAAAGCCACTGGGCCTGGCTCTCCTTTTCCTGTACCCAGTGAGGGAAGGCTGGGCAGCTTGGGACCGAGGATGCCTGGGTTTTATTCCTGGTGCTGAGGGACTAAAGCCGCTACCCTTTCTTAGCATCACTGGTCCCCAGCCTGGTCATTCTCAGACCGTGCACGCTCCTGGGCCCTTCAGTGGGATCCCCGGCTGGACATGCCGACCAGCCTGTCCCCTCTGCTATCCTCTTCCTTTCCCCTGCCCTCAGTCTGTGAAATGGCCACAGAGGCCCTCGGCGTGACTGTCAGGGTCACGTCTGTGCTTCCTGTGCCCCCTCTCAGTGGGCATTTTCATCTTCCTCCACGCCTGTCTGCACTTCTTCCTTCATGTCGACAGTGCAAGTCATTCAAGCAGTCAGGTGACTGAGCCTAAGCCCTTGCCAACGGCTAGGAGACATTATCAGCCTCAGGATGAGCTCACGTGGCCTCTGTGCCACCCGAAGACTTTCTCCACCACAGACCCTACCTCCCCCTGGGGGGCAGTCACCTCTCTTCTTTCTTCTACCCTTCCCACCCCCTCCTTCTCCGCTGCCTGCTCTGATATCCTTAGGCACCAAAATAAGAACCGCCAGTATGTGCTGAAGAGCAGTTTGCAGGTTGTGAACCAAGGAGTTGCTTCAGAACTCTCAGTCATTACATGAGGATCTGATTCTAGAAGGAGTTTTACTCCTGTTAACACGACACCAGGAAAGGGCCTGTGCCTTCGGACACGGTCCCTAGCACATCGTGACACACGGAGCATCGTGAACAGGTACTGCCAGGGTGATGTGCGTAGACTTTAGAACGAGGCTTAGGTAGATCTAAACTTCAGGGCCTAAAAGTTCAATATAGTTCAATGTTTTCAACCAGAAAGGCTGCGTGGGCATCTCTGTGCCATTATTAAGTTCAGGACTATATACACATAAAACCACATAAGCAAGCATACTCCAAAGCTTTCGGTGACAAGAGGTTATGTTGCAAGGATTATCACGCAAGCCTCAGAAAGGACTGTGGGGTTCCCTGCCTCACTCGTGTGTGAATAGGAAGGGATTCAAGCAGTCGGTCGTTGGCACTGAAGCCAACCAGAGCTCCCTCCAGCTCCTCCTGAATGCTCGATGACAGGGAACTGTAGTTCATCCAGGGCTACATGGCGGGCTGTTAAAAGTCTGTCACCATTCACTGGTCCTCTTGATGTAACTCAGAATTCCTTAATGCTGTGCAGCTGAACCAAGCAAAAGAAATCCTGAAAGAAATACTGTGGGTGCTATGGCCGATAGAGCAAAAATGGCCATCTAGGACAGAGGTCAGCAAAGTTTATACATGAAAGGCCAAATGGTGAATTGTCTGGCTTTAAGGGACAGGTGGTCTTCAGTAGCCATACATAATATGTAAGCAAAAGGCATGACTATATTCCAGTGAATTTCCATTTGCAAAGTAAGGTAGCAGCCTGGATTAGGTATAAAATGTAAGTTTGTGGATCCCTGAACTAGAAGCCCAGATTCCATTGTTTATTATGCATCAAAGCAGAGTTATTACTCCATTAATGGATTTCTGTAGTAATGTTAAATATTTAAAAGTTAAAAATATGTATTAACAAACTGCCACTCTCATCTTTTTCATACATTGGCATTCTGTGCAAGACTAAACTTTTAAAAATGGCTTCTAGCTAAGTATGGTGGTATATACCTATAATCTAAAAGTTTTGGGCTATCCTGGACTATCCGGTAAGACTGCTTCAAAACAAAAACCAAACAAAATGCTTCTAAGAAAATAAAATTTGGGGCTGGAGGAATGGTACAGCGGTTAAAGCACTTGCCTAGCAAACACAAGGCCCTGAGTTTGATTTCCTACCGTCACATAAACTGTGCTCACGCCTGTAATCCCAGCACTTGGGAGGCTGAGACAGGAAGATTCCCCTGAGTCCAAGGCTAGCCTGGGCTCCATAGTGAGTTCAGGATCAGCCTGGGCTACAGCGTGAGATCCTGCCTCAAGAAAGAAAATAAAATTTGAGAACTACTAGTAAGAGATGCTTGTTGCTGAGAAAAATACTTCCATGTCCCTCTTCAAATTAGTTCTGTCTTCTAGCCACTTGTTTATGTATCACATTTGTTCTAGAGAGAGCCCCAGTTCAGGCTCTTCCAGAGGGAAAGCTGTGACCTCATGTTTCCTTGCCCTCAAATACCTAACTCCAGTGATTCTCCTGGGAGCATGGCTGTGCCTAATCCTCAGGTGGCTCTAAAGGCCTCGCCCCTCCCTTGCACAGGGGGAGCCTGCCAAACTGGACACCTGCTGGCCTGGGCCTGCGTTCTTCACCTCCTTGAATGCCGCATATTACTTCCTTGGGGCTAGCTGTGCCCACGAGCACTGAGTCGGCATCCCATTAATCATGGCCACACTTTCCCCCGGGGAGAGCACTGGGAGGGAGCAGGCAGATTTCTGGCTGGAACTGGCAGCTCATTTCCTACTGGCAAGTCTCCTCTACAGATTTCCCCTGCAGCTGGCAGAGCCCACACAAGAGAGAGCTGGGGCATCAAGTGTGCGGAGGCAAATGCCAGGTCTGACAGGATCGCTGGGGCATCCACACCCCACTCTAGAGTTCTTCATGCATCTGTGTGTTTCTGGACTAGCTCAAGCACCTACTGCACCCCTTGGAGAGTAATCCAGAATTTCCCTGAGGTCACTAGTGGAGGAGACCCACACACAGGTAACTATGATGTACAGTGGGGAAACAGATGCCAAGTCAAGGTTCCGGGAAGTGCCCGGGTACCAAGGAAGGGCACCCGTTCATTAATGTCATTGATCCTTTCAAAATGCTGACATTCCCAGGGGAAGGTCATCCTTGAAGCTACAACTGCTTTCCTCCAGGAAGCATTTTAGTGCGGGTCAGGGAGTGGGGGATGGTAGAACATGAAAAACATGCTAGGTCTTTCGTGGCTAGAGATTCTGCCCCTGACTAGCCATGTGAGTGTCTTTAAATTATGAACCTCTCTGTGCTCAGTTTCCTTACCTATACAAAAGTGGCAAAAGAACCAGCCGTACTAGGATTTTGCAGGACTCGGGCCAGTCTGTAACGTGCTAAGTTCTCTGGGCAGCAAGGGCCGGTCCCTTGCCTTTACCCTTCCGCCAGCGTCCGGTGCTAAGAGCTGGTGTAGGAGTCTAGCAGATGTGTCATGGGGAGGGAGTGGCTGAGCTGCTGCACCAGAGGTGGAAGCCAGTGGGAAGGCTGTTCACATGTCGAGGGTCCTTACTATCGCCATGTCTTAGGGCCCTTACCTACACGTTCACTGCAGCCCTGTGAGGCATGGCCATGCCTACCACGTTTTACAAGTGAGAAAACTGGGGGTGGGGGAGAGAGAGAGAGAGAGAGAGAGAGAGAGAACAACTTACCTCTGAAACTAATAAGTGCTGCACAAAACCAACATCTACTGGAGCTGGGTTTATCACTCAGGGAAAGCTTACATCACAAGTACCTCTGCAAAAGCCCCCCACCTCACACTGAGGCTAAAATGTGCAATTCTTCCTCGGGACTGGGACTGCTTCTTCCACTTCTGTGGGCTGGGGCTGTGGGCCCTGGTGGGCTTCCAGCTGTGGGAGGAAGGGGAGGCCCCACCATTCCACAGTCTATGCAGCTACAGTGATACCACCTCTGAGGTAGCCTGTGGCCCTGGCCCCCTTTCAGCACAGCAAGAAAACTTCTGCTCACAGAGGAGAGAATGTGCCATTGATCACAGCTGACCAAGCTGGAAAACATCCCTTGGCTGTCACAGCCAAGGCTATAGACCCAACAAAAGACAGGCAGAGCATCTCTAGAGCCCCCAGAAAGGCCCCATTGCACCTGAATCTTGGCTGTGAAACTCGGCTGTATCAGCCTCAGAATACAAATTCCTCTGTCCCTGTCCCAGATGTCTAATCTAGGAGGCATGAGTGCACTGGGGAATCCACT